>JAQZBX010093553.1:0-12137 GCA_029593785.1 Cabassous unicinctus | reverse complement strand
CCCCACACCCGCCAAATGTCAATTTACCTGCCTGTGAATTCATCCTGTTTGGCCTGATCCGAGGAAAGGCCAGTCCTCTTCTGGGATCTAGACCTTATCTCCTTCTCAAGACTTGGAATCCTGGAATTTTCCACTATTTTCTGCATCATGCATTTCTCTCTCACATACATATGTTTCTCACATATGTTTCCTCTCAACATACAAATTTTTAAAATGTCCTTCATCTTAAAAAGCAAACAAAACATAAAAACCCTCCTTTAATTCCACATCTCATTCCAGCTATAACTCCATGCTTGTTTTCTTCTGCATAACAAAACGTCTTGATACACTTGGCTACACACACCATTTTTACTCCCTCTCATCCAACCAAGTCAAATCCGGCTTCCACTCCACCTTTGTTCTAAAGATGTCAATACAATTTTACTGACTGCAAGTAGAGATAAGTTTCATGTTAAATGATCAGTGGTTGAAAGAAAGCAGTTATGCATAAATATTTTGTACAGTTCTTAAATACTAAGTACTTTACAATTTGATTGGTTGATATATCTCCCTTTAAGAAAACTGCTTTCTTTTAAGAATTTACTTAATGTTGTCCTTTGAAATTTTCATCTTTATTTCAAGTCACACTTTTTATTGCACTTTTATTAGAAGTAACTTACCAAGAGCACATCATTGAACAAAATAGTCAGAAAGGATAAAAGAAAGAACATTTTCAAAAGGTCACAAATAATGAAAGTTACTCAGCATGAATCACAAGTAAGTAGAGACTTCAAAACCAGGGGAACTGCCTTACTGCTACTCATATGATAAACATTACCAGAATTATTATGGCTATTATAGTTAGAAATTTTTTCCCATAGCTTTTTTTTGGCATTTAATAAACTATTTTTTTTTATTTTGGGAAAATTTTAGATTTATAGAAAAGTTCTAAATACAGTACAGATACCCCTCACCCAGCTTTCTCTAATGTTTACACCTTATATTACCCTGGTTTATTTGTCAAAACTCAAAAGCAAACATTGGTTCACTGTTAACTAAAATGCAAATTTTCTTCAGATTTTACAAGTTTGTCCACACTGTGATGGTTAGGCTAATGTGTCAACTCGGCCAGGTAATTGTGCCCAGTTGTTTGGTCAAGCAAGCACTGGGCTAATTGTAATACAAGGACATTTATGGGCTTTAGTCATCGTTGAGTTTACTGCATAGATGGCTAATTACATCTGCATCAGCCAGGAAGATTGCCGTCAGCAATAAGTGACACTTTATCCAATCAGTTGAATGCCTTAAAAGGGGAAGTGATTTCAGCATTCAGAGAGAATTTCCCAGCTCGTCTTTGGACAGCCAGCGTCTCCCGGAAACTCATCAAGGACCATCATTGAACTTTCATCGGAGCCTCTGGTTTGCAGCCTGCCTGCGGAACCTGGACTTGTACATCCCCACGGTCGCGTGAGAGACTCTTATAAAATCTCATGCTATTGACAGATATCTCCTGTTGATTCTGTTTCCCTAGAGAAACCTGACTAATATATCCACTAATGTCTTTTTTTCAGTTCCAGGATCCTTCCAGGATACCACATTGCATTTAACATCGTGTCTCCTTGGACCACTCTGGTCTGGGGCAGTTTCTAAGCCTTTCCTTGTTTTCTATAACCTTGACAATTTTAAAGAGTACTGGCCAGGTATTTTGTAGAATGTCTCTCAATTTGGATTTGTCGGACATTTTTCTTATGGTTAGAGTGGGATTATGAGTTTGGGGAATGAATACCATAGAATGTCCATCTCATCACATCACATCAGAGGTATATGATATCAAAGTGACTTATCACTAGTGCTGTTAACCTCAATCACGTGGTTAAGTGATTTCTCCACTGTAGAGTTAATATTTTCCTCCTTTCTATATGGTTCTTTGGACACAAGTCACTAAATCCAGCTCACACTCAAGGTTGGGGGGAGGAATCAAACTCCACCTCCTGAAGGAGGGAGTATCTAGTATCTAGCTGTTTACGTTTTTATTTTGGGGGGAATTCTTCTGAAGGAAGATTTGTCCCTTCTCCATTTATTTGCCTATGCAATCATTTATTTATGTCAGTACAGACTTTTGAATATTTATTTTGTACTTTAGATTGTAATAAAATTCCATGATATTTGTTTTTTGCACAAGTTGTTCCAGCTTTGGTCGGTGGGAGCTCTTTCAATTGGTTCTTGTATCCCTTTGATATGCCCCCTCCTTTTGATTTTTTGAGCACGTCCTTGCTTTCTGGCACTACAAGATGCTCCAGGTTCATCTTGCATATTTCCTGTCCCAGATCTAGACTCAGCTGTTTCTCTAAGGAGCCCTGGTTCCTTTTATTGGAGAATGGTATTCAAAATAAAAACCTGGACACTGAGTGTTGCTGCTCCCAGGGCCTCTCAGTGGAGAGCTAAGAAATATATGCATTCTTACTAATCCATGTACTCACATGTTTCTGTAATTATTTCTTCATCTATCCATCTCTATATATGTTAGGCTAATCATGAGATCATACTGATGTTTCCAACTCTAATCCAGTACCACAGGGTTCATTCTAGCCTCCCCTCATTGCGTATCTGTAATTTCCCTCTCCGACAGTGAGAAACCTGTTTCTCCCCATCAATCATCCATTCACTTTTTTATTCAACTTCAGACATACATATAAAGCAGGTTGAGAATTATTAACCTGAAACCCCCGTGAGAAACAAATTTACCAACTAGAGTGCAGTGTTTATGTACAGCTCCTTTTGTCTTTAGTCTTACGGTTTCCACTCAAAATGCCATTTTCCAAAGTTATTTAAGCCATCTCTTTTCCCTCCACCTGCTCCAATGAGGTTATGCGATAGATTTGTAAATAGAGTTAGATTCATTTGTCGTAGTCTGTATTCTATCCTGAGATCCCCTGCCATCCTGGTTTGAATTTTTTTTTTCAGTTTGGGTATATTAAAGTTTTCTCTTTTTAAAGTACAGTTCTATGGATTTTGACAAATGCATTGAGTCATGTGTACACCACCCCAGGAATACACAGAGCTGTTCCACCACCCTAAAATTCTCCAGTTTTTTTAAAGAGGGGGCGCTCCTATGAGCATGCACATGGAACAAAATGTTTCCCCCCCCAAAAAGTGGTACTATCTGATATTAAGGTAAGCTTATTTCTATATTTCTAAAGACTTTTTAAAGTTTTACATATATGCTTAACCACCACGAATTTCATAATTGCTTTTTCAAAATATATGGGTCAAGGGAAGCAGATGTGGCTCAACCAGTTGGGCACTCGCCTACCACATGGGAGGTCCCGGGTTTGGGTCCCAGGGCTTCCTAAAAAAAAGAAGACAAGCAGATACTTCCCCTGCTGCAACAAGCAGATGCCACAAGCCAGCAGATGCTGCAGCCTGCAGGGAGCGGATGTGGCTCAGGCTGTTGGGCACTTGCCTCCCATGTGGGAGGTCCTGGGTTCGGTTCCCTATGCCTGCTGGAGAAGGCAAGCAAACAATGAGCAGACAGATGAAAGAACCATCTGGGGAAGGGGGATAAATAAAGAAAAATAAAGTAAATAAATAAATCTTTAAAAAATATATGAGTCTTGAGTGTGACTATCTAGGCACACTAGTGTTACTAGTCTTAAGAGGGCAAGCCCTAAGGCCCAAATCTCACCTTTTAAGTGAGTAGAAAGTAACTCATTGTCAAAAAGAGGGGCTTCTCCTAATGACCCAAGATTCTAATGATTACCTATCATGGATCTCAGCACCTCACAGTGTTTGTCATACCCATAAACTGAGGAAGATAACCTCTAGAATATCCGGGCCATTACAGCTTTTTGGCAGAGTAGTTAAAAGAACCAATCTCCAAGGCTCAGTCGTGACTTGCATTTTATTCTAGAGAAGGATCCACAAGCAACGTTTTCCAGCTAATGAAATCCAGATCAATGTGTAGCTGAGACCAGAAGGACTGTCTCTATCCCAGCATGTACTGTTTTTGTATTTTTAAAATTTTACTTCATTTTTGCATTTCTTTTGCTAATTATATTTTTGTTGCTGTGTCTGTTCTCCTCAGAGCCCTGCAATTCAAGTTTAAGGGCTGAGTTGTTAACATGGCTACCATTTCTGTTTTTTTTATACAGTTGGCAGAAAAAGTCCACGGTGAGACCACAGTCACCTCAATATTGCTCTGGGGCCTACCAGACTGAAAGTGACTCTTAAATATCATGAAAGACTCTGAGGCGTTGGCGTCTCAGTTTCAATTGTCAACTAAACCCAATTACCATGTGCCCAAACGGCAATGCTGTGCACCACTATTTGTTGGATTAATGTTATTGTAAATCCTGTTTGAGCCCCTACTCTGCCCCTTCTTAGCGTAATGAGTTTGGGAAATTTACTCATCTTCTCTGAAATTAAGTGTCTTCTCCTCCTTGTTTTTTATGAAGAACAACTGAGAAATTAGACTTGAATATACTCTTCATAGTGTATGCGTATCTAATTTCTGGGGATGGTTGCTTATACAACATGGCTAAGAGATAAAGAGACTGTTAAGATACGAAATAATCATAGACCTCATGCTCCAAATGAAGCAGCAGTATGTGGACTTGAGGTACACCTACGTGGGGAGGGTTTTTCTCAGCGCTCTTCCAGTGAATACTTCCAAAGAATCCCTAGTTATTCCCAGAGCACAGCTTGAGAAATAGTGAACTAGGCTCCTTATAAACTTGGACCATCTGAACTCCCAATAGCCAGCAAAGCAACCGATATATATTGTGTTTCATAGGACCTGAGAACTAAATCTTAAAATCCAAACCTTGCATTTTACTGTTGAGGAGCCTGATGTTGAGGCAAATTAAGACAGTGGAGTTCATAGAAGTTGGTCACAGGATGGCTAAGTTCCAGTCCAGTCTATTGTAAATTTATTGCATTATGCTTTTGGCTCACAACTTAAAGAGGTTGAATGAGCACTGCTGAAGATAACTGTTGGACTAGCAGAACTCTCCAAAAAATTTTTTGGCCTGCCATTTAGCAATTAGGTTCTATTATATTTTTTCCATCTCTATTCTTTTTCCACACCTGTCCTTTTGAAGAACGGCTGCCAGAAGATGCCTTTTTAAAAGTATAGTTTGGCATCTGTCACAACTTTGTGCAGCTAAATTCTGTGCATAATTAGGAGACAATTATAATATTGCATAACGGCAATGAGGGCCTAGGCAGAATTGTCCTGTAGACAGTCCATTATGGATTGAAAATGGTGTTGAAAAATTAAAGCTAAAGGGTGGTTTTGCCTGCTTATTGGATTGGTAGAAATGCTAGTTTAGCCATGGAAGGCTGGTAGTTATATTCTATTGCTCTCTTCTATATGTTAATAGAGCCAATATTTGCATAAATTAAAACTGTAACAATTGCTTCATTTTTCTAGGACCTACTTCACCAGCTTGATTTTCAACTATAATCCTAGCTATTTTTTTTTTCAAATTGATTATGTAAGTCTCTATATATCTTAATCAAGTCCAACATCTCCTTTTGGAGGTCTTTTACCGTTCCCAATAGTAATTTGTCCAAGGAATCTGGGGACTTAACCCAGTCCAAGGCAGGTGAGGGAGGGTGTTTATCAGTCAGACTTCAGTTAGAGAAACAGAAACACTAGGGTGTGATGCACATGTAACAAGGGGCTTAGAATAGGGAGTTGACCTTATGTAATTGTGGGAGCTGGTTAAACAGTCCTTGTAAAGCTTTCCTCTTTGCTTCAGGTGCTGGAGCCTGAAATAAGCAGGGCAGTCAGGAAGGGAAGATGGATGTGAAGTGGGGGAAACAAGGACAAACTAGAATCCATGAGGAATATCTGGAACCCGCAAGGACAGACTGGAATCTGTGTGGCTCTCTCACTGCTTCCAAACCTATAACTTCGATGACAAGAGAGCCCTGAAGGAGAAGTGGACACTCTGTTTTATGGAGCTGGTGAACTGAAGGCAGAAATAAGGAAGTGCTGGAGTAGTTGTTGGTCCAGCTGTTGCCCTGTATCAACAATGTGCATGAGCTGCAGCAGCACCTGGTGACCGTGCACCAAACTTCTGAGGGTAAAACAAATATGGCTACTACTCCAGAAGGTTGTGGGGCTGTAGTTCACCTCTCAAGAAAGCCATGGAGGAAAGCAGAATGGGAGGAAGGGAATCCGTGTCCACCCAGAATCCTGTATTGCCTCTACTGTTTCTGTTGAGTCTTCTGACAACATATTGTGCCTCTTGGACACAGTTTCTTTATTGAAGTTGTACTATATATTTTTCCCTTCTGAATTGGTGGAAAGGAAACACTCAAATAAACAATGCTGTTTCTTCTGTAGTCCAGAAGAACCAATTGAAAAAAAAAAAATATATATATATATATATATATGGCAACTACTTTACCTGTGCCGTCCAAATCTCTCACCAAATGTCTTTTGTAGCCCAAGCAATCTCATAACCATGCTGGGAACTCTGAACAAAGTATTAATTTAGCTAAATTGATACAGTACAAATCCACCACAGAGGCACTTGCTTCCAAACAGCAGATGGAAAGAGAACTAGACAATCTTCTCTTGCCATTGTTCTCATTGCCACCGTGTCACTAAAAATGCCAAACGCTTTCTCAATGTTTCGTTGATGTTGTTGTTAGTATACATCCCACCCCGTTTGGTAGGGGCTTCATATACCAATCCTTGGGATTCTAGTTTATAACTCTCTTCTCATTGTGGCCTCTATTACAAACCAGGTGCTCAGCTCAGACTCACCTGGTTCTCCAGGTGAATTCCCTTTCATTGCTTTTAAAGTCCTTTCTTAATAGCAGGCCTCAGTAGGGGCTGACACCTACCCCCAGGGTGTTATTCTTAACTTTGAATCTCTGTGAGCGGGAACTTTTGTTGAGGTCTCTTTCTTTCCAAAGCCTAAGCTCAGTATGCAAATTTCCCTACCTACTCCCAAGGGACCAGAGATAATAACCTTTTGGGAGTATTATCAAAGGAAAGCCTTTGTAAGGATATAGGATGTTTAATTGCATCCTTCTTTCCAACAAATATCTGTAAAAGGTGTGTGTTCAGGGGCACTGGGGAAAAAGCTTCTTTATTCACTTACACAAATAACATTTACAGAAATGAATATGTTATTAAACAGTTGTTCCCATATCCAATACCCAAAATTTACATTAAATAAGGCTTGAAACAGAATATTTTTTAAAAAGCATTTTAACCTCTTCAATACCAGCCTGAGGGAATTTTAAGCAATGCATGGATTTCTAATGGGATTTTTCTTCCAATGATATCAAACTGTTATCTGTAAGTATGAACAACTCTTTATTGTAACATTAAGTTATTCTTCAATGTTAATTCAACTATACATTTTCAAATGGTAGGAATCCTTATATTCCTGGCTGGCAATAGAAAGAAGATGGTTGTCTCAGGAGGACTTCTTGGAGGCTAATCCTATGGGAGTTCTCAGACATGAAACTTTAAGAAAATTGAAAGTACAAAGTAAAGTACATCATGTAATTAAATTTAATTTACTTCTTACTACCCTCAGTGTGCTCAAAGTAATCCATATTATTAACACATGGAGGCAGAAAATGTGAAGATCCACAAGTTATTTATTTCCAGGAGGATGAATTATCAGGTTAGGAAATTACACATTTTTCTCCTCTTTTCCTTTTCTGTGAGTATATGTGTATGAGTGTGTGCTTGTGTGTATGCATGTGTGTGTGCAAGTGTAAGTATTCAGGGAAAAAACAATGGTGTGCTTAACTTCTACAGCATAAACACATTTCTGAAATCAACTGAAGAACTTATCTTTAGAATACACTGGTGATAGTTTCCAGAGTGTCAGAAATGAGAAGACAGATCCAAGAAGCTATTACATTTTTCACCAGAATTAGGAAATTTAGAGGTCAACTATAAGGAAATGGTCAACCGAAAAGAGGCATGCATAAATTGCTTAAACATTCACATAAGAATAAGGCGTAAAAAGAGAGAAGCAATGAAACTGAGAGGAAAAGAATGAGGAAGGAAGAATGTGAGGAAGGTAGGAGGGAAGGAAAGAAAGAATGCTGAGAGGAAGGAGAAGTGATGGTCTTTAATTATCTTGTGGAAAACAGAATACAAAAGGCAAAACTCGATTCATCAAACTGAAATTTAAAGTCCAGTCTATTGAGGTGACATCTAGCTGGACGGGGTATGTGGCCTTCAGGATGGCAAGCACTGCACATGGTCTTGGCTATCTCCCTCCTCGGAAGTATCTGAGGTGCTGGAAGACTCATCCGAGTCTGCATCTATGATCCCAATTCCAGGAGCTCCCCAGCGCCGGTGATGACCTCTCTGTGTCAGGTGACGCATGAGGAACCAGAGCATGTGGCTGTCAAACAAGTCAGTGTGGTGCAGGCTATCTTCATCTCGTTCCCGCTTATTCTTCTTAATCACGTTCTTTAACCCAGTAAGCTCAGTGGAAGCTTCAGCTGTGGGTGCCCAGATCTTGATATCATGGTCTAGGCCACTGGTTGCCATCACAGGTAGGTAAGGGTGGGGATCAAGACAGTTTACTGCACCTCCCTTGTCCCCCTCCATGAACTGAATGATCTGGCAGGATGATTTCTCCCAGAGGAAGATGTGCCCACAATCACTACCACTCACCACAAACTCACTCTTGGGGCCATAGAAGCTGACACCTTTTACTGTGGCATTATTTCTGTGCCCTTTATATCTCTTAACATACTGGGATCCGTCACTGTCAGAGGAGTTGAAGAGGTAAATATCTTCATCATTGTAACTGGCTAGGAGCTCTGTGCCATCATGGCTGTACACAAGGCAGGTGATATTTGCTTTGGAATCACAGTTTACCAGGTGATGAGGACAGAATTTCTTGAGTACTCCATTGTTCTCATTCTCATCAATTTTCCTCTGGTCATAAATCCTTACAAACTGATCTCGTCCACCTACTGCAAACTGGTGGGTATTGGCAGGATTCACATATATTGTATACAGCCCCACTTTCTTATCCTTCTCTTTTGTTACTACCACTTTTGAAGCTGCTCTGCCTTGTCTGAGGTCAATGGTGAAGACAACTGCATCTTCACCTGAAGTTAGGAACTTAAAGGGGGAGTCTGGCTCCAGGGCCAGCTTGTGGGAGGCTCCCCTGTGCTGGGCCACACGCTTGGTATTCTTGCAGTGTGGTGTGGCAGAGAGTTCTGCTACCCGTACCTGCCCATCACGGGCACACATGGCCAGGATGGAATCACCACAGTTAGGAAGGAACTTGGCTTGAAAGACATTACTTTTGTGGCCACTATCAAAGTCCAGTACTGGCTGCCGCCGCACCCAGTCCCACACCATCACCTTTTGGTCATCACTACCACTGGCCAGCCAAGTACCACGCTGATTAAAGTGCACGGCATTGACACAACCGGTATGGCCTTCAAGCCCATACTGCAGGCAGAGCCGCTGCACAAAGACTCTTGCCCCACAGGCCTCATAGACAAAGCGGGAACTTGAACCCAGCTGCCGCTCCCTAAGGGCACTAAGGATTTGCCAGCGAGGTCGGGGCAGGGTCGATGTCTCTGAGGAAACCCAATCCTCCAGGGCCCGATCCTCGTCTGATAAATACCGATCATGGCTGGCATCACTGCATTCTACAGATATCTGAGGCTGTGCTTCCTCCTCCTCCTCCTCCCCTATCTCTTCCCCTTCCTCAGGGCGGTAAAGGTTTTCATTACTGATGGAGAAATGATCAGTGTCCTCCATGTTGTCAAAGTCTATATCTTCACTTGCACGTTCTGGGTCTGTGCCTTGGTTTTTGGTGCTGGCGTGTTTGGGGCCACCACCATCCCCGGTACCACTACCATCGCTGGTCAATCTCGAGCTCAGTTCTGAGGCCTCCATTCCAATGTCTGAGGATGTATCCCTCCCAGGCTCGGCTCCATACCTCTCTTCTGGGATGCTGGACTGGCTTCCACTCGCTAAATCTGTTGGGCCATCTGTGCTGCTACATTTGTCCGACATCTTGAATGATGTTTATTGTTGCCAGCTTCAACCGGGTAAGGACTGGGTCCTGGTAGCTAAGGGGGTAGGGGTGGGGGCAGTCAGGGGAGAAGGCAGTAGGTCTAGCGGCAAAACCCAACTCCGGTAGGTCAAAGGACAAGGGAAGCACGGGCGAAGCCGTTGCAACTATGGGAGCCAGTGAGGCTCAAAAGGCTTCTTCCAGTCTTGCAACTCTCGGCATCTCATCTCGCGATGGTTCCGTCCAGCCCCTACCCTCGCGGCCGTCCTACCCTTTCAGACGCTGTGAGAGCTTTTCTTTTGAAGCCTGAAACATATTGCCATGGAAAACACTCTTATCAGAGAACCATCTGCAAAAGTGAGTCTCCTTTAGGTAAAAATTTTCTAAGCCTCTCTGTGCTTTGCTTAAAGATAAAATACAGTATGAAATGAAATAAGCAAAAGCAGTGAAAGGTTAGCTAAAGTCCCCCCACCTAATGACTTCCTGACATAAAGAGATACCTTCAGGAAATCAAACAGCTTCAAGGAAACCTTGAAAGCTCTACTTGGTAGAATTGGGTATAGGGTTGCCAGAGGAAAAATGGGGCTGGGGGGACAGTTAATTGAATTTCAGATAAACAATGAATAGTTTTTTAGTATGACTAAGTCCCTACTATTGCATGGGAAATATTTATACTAAATAAATATTCACTGTCCGTCTGGATTTCAATTTTAATGAGCATCCTGTATTTTTGTTAAATACGGCAGGCTTCCTTAGTGAGAAGAGTTTATTTTTTCAATGGAATCAAGACAGAAACCAACTGATAAATTTAAAGTGGACATTAAAGTGAATAACTACTTCACCATTTTGAGTCAGAAGTATAATGTTTTTCTTTTCCCACCAGGGATTCTATATATTTATTTGGTAAATGTGGGAGAAAATTCTTCTGTGATGTTATAGAACTATCAAGATATTTTATATCTCTCCCAAAGGTATGTCAGGGGCTTCTTAGTGACCTTTTAAGAAAAGAAATCAGTTCTACAGAGACAGCTAATTGGCATTGCTGTGTTACAACTTCAGAGCTTCTCCGAATAAATTATCTAAGGTGATGTCGGTAAATTTTCTGAGGACTACAATAAACTGCAGACTAAGAATGCCAGAATAAGGAAAACAAGATTTTTCTCAGAGTAATTGCAAGAGCAACGCAAAATTGATTAAACAGAAGCATAAAGTCTTCTAAAGAGGGAGAACAGCTCCAAGGCTAATAGTAAATAGGCTGAGTCAGATTAAATGTACTTAGCTTAAAAATGAAATGAAATAAAAATGTCATACACAGAATATCAACAGGCAAGTTCCACTGAACTTTTAAGGAATGTCTAATTTCATTCTTACCCACTTTTTAAAGATCCTATGAAATAAAGATATGCTCACAAATTATTTTATAAGTTTAATATAAACTTGGTAAAAACAAAAGCAGAAACAAATAGAATCAAATAGAATCAAGCAAACAAAAAGGGCAATGAAAGGAAAATTACAGAACAGTGTTCTCATAAACAAAAATGCAGAAACCCTAAACTAACTATATGGAAAAAGAATAGTACATCATGGAAATGTTACATTTATTGCAGAAATACATGCATGGCTTGACATTAAGGAAGCTACTGATGCAATAAATAAATTACAGGATTAAATGGGAAAATTCTCATCTTACAAAGGTAATGTCCCCCCAATCAAAAATAAAAATTAAACCCAAATAAAAACTACAAGTTTCCACACAGAATAATAGAATTGACATTATTCAAGTTCTGCTTGTTTATGTTTACACAGGAATATGGAGTACCACGGGTGTTGGACTCACAAAATGCTTCAAAAGTGAACGCTAATCACTCTAAATCATTATGAACTTACACTGGAAACAAATGGTACCTGCCTCAGTGTGTGTGATTTTTGCGGGGCCTATGACATTACTGGGAGTTCTCTGAATTAATTTCCACAAAGAATATAATGTTTATTTAAGGATAAGTAATGTCAATAGGCTGATTTGAAGCTTACATATATATATATATATATATATTTTTTTTTTAAGATTTATTTATTTATTTATTTATCCCCCCCTTGCTGCTTGTGTTTGCTGTGTCCATTTGCTGTGTGTTT
>JAQZBX010093552.1:0-12137 GCA_029593785.1 Cabassous unicinctus | reverse complement strand
AACAGTGTAATAGGGGAAATCTGCTCATGTTCTGGCAAAAGAGATGTCATTTCAGTAGAAAAGCAATTCCTTACTCACAAGGGTATGCATTGTCAACTCTTTGATGATCAGCTATGTTCCTATGATTTTTCACTCTCAGCAATAGGCAGAGGACAAAGTAGGCAATGCTGACTATGGGGAAAGAAGCCATGAGATTCAAAACTTGTCCACAATTTCCAGAGCCACGGGTTATAAATACCCTTTCACCTGGAAGTACACCTGCACACAACCAACAGAAATACACAGTGTGCTTCATAAAAACAGTGGGAAGACTGTCATCTCCCAATGTAATAAGAGATGACTATGGCTCCTGTTGCTAATAAATAAGATATTTATACAGATATGTTACAGATATGAATATGAAAACCATTGTTTTATATGTTAATTAGCCCACAGTGTTTTGAAATTCACACTTTCTCCCTGATTACAAAACATAGGTATCCCTAACTCAGGCCACATGTGGATTTTGGCCTCCACATATAGACAAACACTATGGAATTTCTCAGATTTAAGGAATTTTGGTTTATGAACTAGCTGTTTATCAGTCCAATGGACACTCACTCCCTTCCTGCTCTGCCCAACTCCTGCCCTTTTGTATATACTTGTCCCAAATCATTTTCATTTCCCCATATGGGATTTCTTGAAATATCCCTCCCTGAACTCTGACTTTTAGATATATCCCCAAAAGACTTTGATCTCATTCATGAAAATTGAAAATGCAATTCATAATAGAGTTAATCAATTAAGGATTTAGATCATTTGAGGTATCAATAGCATTCATCCTCCATTTCTAGTCCTTAAACTCCCTTCATCAGAAAGTAACATATCGGTTGTAATGTTCTGCCATGTGCCACAAAACTTATAAGATAAAGAGGCTCAGAAAATAGAGACTGTACAGTCTCTGTACAGGAAGGTACATATTTCTTCTATTTGATATTTTAGGAAAATGATTACTGAAATCCTGTCCCATATTAATCATCTTTAATTGTAACATCCTTGCATTAATCATTTATTAACTATAAGTTCCCCCTTAACATGTTGTTAATAATTTTATTTCATGGGCAAAATGATAATGTGTTATAAACAGAAGAAAACACCCCTTTGTATCTGAAATCTAGAAAAAAAGGGAAAATGATGTATTAAATGTAACATAGATTCACTTACATTATTCTCAAAATAATCTTATTGATAATGGTTTATTTATGACAATATATTTATGGTTTATTAATGAAAAAGGACATGATAAGAAGTCAGAAAATTTTAGTAGCATGACAAAATTGCATGGCTATAAAATGACAAAGCTAGAAATTGAGGGTTACTTTGCCTTTATGCCATGCTTAAATTTCTGGAGCTTTACATACCATCCTAGGTTTATCCTGGAATGTAACTTGTTACATCAGTAACTAGGGACCACAACTAGTGGTTACAGCTGTTTTTTTTTGTTTGTTTGTTTTGTTTTGTTTTTTGCTTGTTTGCATGATTGCGTCTCATGTCCAAATTTATCTCCCTCATGGAAACTTCCACGGCATTGAATCCCCTTGCCAAATATCAGTCACTGTACTGTGCCTATCCTCATTATTTCAGTATAGATTATTCCGCATTTACTCATTTCAACCATACTTACCAAGACCAAGATACTTACCAAGACCAATATTTTTATTTTTCTTATGTTCATACTACTATTTCTATGGCTACCAATAAACACTCACATACTTACAATTTTCTATGATGGCATCTGACTGAGCACATGATTAGAATATTCTTCAGGCACAGAGACACACTAGCAGCTATCTAGTATGTGGTAACTCTACAGTATTAATACTGTATTGATAGTTAAATAATTCCACTATTCTCCATAAACACATCAAATCTTCTCCATTTCTTTTGAATTTCACACAGTCTCACATTATACTTCACTTTCAAAAGATTGAATCACCTCCTACTAACCAGATGGATCATAAAATTTTACCACTTACCCTTTAATACCATAATATTTTTTAATAGTCCTTCTGTTCACACACATTGGCTACTATTTCTCTCCTATTAAATTGGAAAGTCATGGTACCACTGGCTGAGCTCAATGAATCCACTTGAACTCTTACTCTCCTGTTTTGTTGGTAATTATAAACTGATCATAAATTCAATACCTTTTACCAGAAGACTCTCCCTCTCTTCACAATCCATCTTATCATGTATGTTTATAGAATTTATTCATGATCCACTTTGGGGGCCTTTGCTTTTTATTTCTTTCTCTGACATCTTAGTCTCCTATTTACAAGCTACTGTATTACTCCTTCCACTTATCCACTGCAAAAAGAGCTCAATATATTATTGGAATATCTTAAAAGTCAATCCTAGCCCCTCTTCTCCTTTTATCCACTATCTTGACATGATTACATATTTAATTGATTTTAATTTCATCTATCCCTATCTCTGAATTGAAGGTAACAATCTATTTCTCTGAAATGCTTCTCTGAGCTATCATTACATGCTTAAATTACATACACCTAAAATGGAGTATATTTCAGAACATTACCTCTCTCCCAAAATATAAAATTACATCTCCTGTAGTCTTCAATATTAGTTAAGGTTCCCAGTAGACCTTCAGAGATTGATCTTTTATATTCCTTCACAAAACTACAAAAGACAATGAAACAGTGTTTCCATATGTATAGTAAGCACATTTTCACCATTCATTTCTACTGTGATCCACAAACATACCTTCTCACTCCATACTCGTTTTCTTTCATTCCTAGTTCAAATATGAATTCCTGAGGGATCTTATCACTGAACTCCACCAATGTTAGCTTTTACATTAGCTCTATGTTTAGTCTGTCTCTCCCATTGGTGCAGACACAGAAAAATCAATCCATCAATGTTAAGATGAGACAAATTTCTGATTGACCATTATACATGCATTTTAAATTAGGAGAAATATGTTCATAATTACCTCACCTACACTCAGAAGACAACCTACCAGAAATATCTATAGTCATATTAAACGGTTACCTTCTGATGAAGAATTCATTGAAAAATAAAGGAAGTCATGTTGAACATTTTCTCCATTACTCACTAGAACCAAATTAGATTGGAAAAACAAGCGAAGACAATACTTTATTGAAGAAGTTGTCATGAGAAAAAAAGAAACAAATTTTTGATGGTAAGCAATCCTTTTATAGACTTAATTTCATGAATCATGCAATTCAAGCAATGCATCCTGATTAATTTTCATGTCAATCAAAATAAATCTAGGGAGAGGATGTGGCTCAAGTGGTTGAGTGACTGCTTCCCATATGCGGGGTCCTGGGTTCATCCCTGGTGCCTTCAAAAAATAAACAAACAAAAAAACCAACAAACAACAACAACAAAAAACAAGCAAACATGAAAAAACCAACTCAGGGGACTGGATATGACTCAATGGTTGAGTGTAGGCATCCCACATTCAAGGTTCCAGGTACAACCCTTGGCCCAGGACATGAAAAAAACAGTCTAATCAAGATCTGGCCCTTTATACAAAATGCTTTCTTTTTAATTTAGTACATTCAGAGATGCAGCTAGAACAGATTATGTCCTTTAATTCAGTCATCCTTCTAAATATCTCAAAAGGCATCCAAATATCCCTTTCTCCAGATGCCTCTCTCATTTGTGGATTTTAGTGGTTCTAGAGAAAATACTGCAAGTGAATCCTTAAAGCTCTCTATTTCTGAGAGGTCTTGTGATTCACCAACTTTTTAACTGATTATGGAAAACAATTTGACTCTAAATAAATATAAGTATTTGTCCTGAAATTTTATATTCAAAATATTAGGGACTCACAGAAAAATGCAAGTAGAAACCCATTAAAATATTTGAAGCAGCAAAATTATATGATCATATTTGTGTTTTTAAGTTAGTTTTCACTGAAGAATGAAATGAAGTAATTTAGAGGGAATTGGTGACTTTTAAGAATTAGATGGTTGCTTGGTATAGGGGCTTGGAAGTGAAAATATGAGGGGCAGGATGGAAGGTTATAAGATATAATACAGAATAAGCAAATCTCTATCATTTACAAATTTTGTCAGATATAATTGTGCTGTAATGATGTGTTAGAGTTTGTGCTAAAGACTGAGCATGTAGTTTTGAAAAATATGTTTAGAGTGAAAGAGAGCAATAGCAGTTGAAAAAGGGAATGCTCTGTCAAGTATTATATATGGAAAAAAAAGCAAGATACAGGGTAGCATATATATTATAAAATTAGCCCATTTTGCCAGAACAATAATAAATACATGAATTTATTTGAATACAGGTATATGCATATTTATATATGTAAGCATAATAGAGTATATATATTTACATAACTTGGTATAATTATGAATAATAATAGACAACTTACCCAATAGTAAATATGAATTACCTTGGGTTCAGTTCCAGGACGTGTACATGGAGTCAAGAAGTAGAATATGTTTAAAAGTTGGTGGGAAGATGGCAAAGCAGGAAGCTCCAGGAATCAGTCCTTTCACCAAAACAACCATTGAACTGGCAGAAACTGAATCAACAATTTTGAAATTCTGGAGGCTAGTGGAACATTATAGAGCATCCAGGAAGGATCTGGAGAAAGTGGCTGGTAAGTTGAAATAAATGCTAATGTGTTTCAGCCTCTCTGCAATGATTACTGTCCCCCATCTCCTAATCTTCCTCTGGGCACCAGTGAGGAATAATTTATGGTACAGTCACATGTTACCCTAATGTTACCTAGTCATTAGAATGAAAGACTTATAACAGTTGAGTAACAGAAAATTCTGTGAATTATTATTTAAGGAGGAAAGCTAGGCCTCCTGACTCTGCAGCCTTTGACAGCTCTTGCTGCAGTGTGATGAGCTCTTGTTTCTCTATTTCTGAATTCCCCTGTAAGCAGGAACAGATTTCTTCCTTCTCTTTCATTTCCTTTTTCATTTTGGCCTTCAGGATTCACTGGACCAGTTGGTGGCATCATCTGGGATGGCGCTGTTCTCTGCAGGAACTCTGCTTCTCCAGCATCTCCTCAAAAAGGACGTGGCAGCTGAATCCCTCCTTCACTTCATGTTCTACATGTGCCAAGTAATGCCTTCATGGAGAGGAACATGTGGCAACAACCCATGCAATGAAAGCCATGCTGCCTTTTGACCAGCCAGTCTGGAGTCACAGCATGGTGCCTCTCATCCTCCCCCATTTTTACAGTGGGATGAGGGATGCGAGTCTCATGTTCCTCTTGGAAGGGCTTTCAGAAGATGAGCAAGGACTCTGTTGATTAGACTGGGGAGAAAGACAATGGTGCTCTCTTTGGAAAACACAGCGTCAAAAATCCGGGGTGGTTTTCCCATTGGTGAATATGTGGTTTGGATTTGTCCCTCAACAGCTATACCCTTTACTCTGTGCACTCTGTAAAATATTGGCACTTGACCATTGACTCTCTGAAGAAGACCCATAGGTCAATGAAGTATTGGTCTTCTCAGTGGAAATTGAAGAAGATTTCTGATACCCTTTGAATCTTGATAGGCCTGGAGATTGGAGCCTGTGATAAGTTATCACTTTTTAGCACACATTTTAGCATACTATGAAAACAGTATAATAAATATTGGTATTTTATGTTTACAACTATAGATTCACATATATATATATAAATTTTGGTATCTATTTTTGAATTCCAAATGATTTCCTCATTTCTAACATTGAAATCACTTCATATGCCTGAGCTTCCCTAATAGCATGTTACTTCTATAAAGAAGTATTTTATGAAAGTGATTTTCTTAGCAAATTCAGAATGCAAACACTGAACTAGGAGAAATGGTCACCTTTTTAAAATGTGTTTCCAAACCTCTTTTAAGAGAAAGCTTATGGAAAAGAAATTATGTTTAAAGAAGAATATTAACTCATATAATGTGCATTAGTTCTCACAGTTATTCCAATTCTTTTTAGCATTTTTAACCAAGCAACCGTTTAATGTAAAAATTGCTTTTTCCTGAAAAGAAGGTCATATTACCATTACCTTATTGGATGATCTCAATTATATTGCTTTCCTAAATTCCTCAAAAAATACAATATCATTAGAAAATGTAATAACAATTATATGAAGTAAATATCTTTCTAAACACCCTGTTCCCCTGTGCCACACTCCTCTGCCCCACTTGCCTATTTCTTCCCTTTTTACCTACACAAAACATTTAGATCTTGGAATGCATACTTGGATAAATTTTCTGACCCAAATCTGGAAATCCCCCATACTAAGAATTCTTGTATTTTCTCACTCATTTATTCATTCATATTAATATATTTTGTTAATTTCCTACTAAGTAACAAAAAGTACTTTCTCAGCAAAAGCCTCAGTGAGCTTTATCTCCTTAATTCATATGCTTAATTTTTATTCTGGCCCATGATAAATGAGGTCCCAGAGAAATCATGGAAAATCTAGACAGGGAGATTCAGGCCCTTCATTTTCCAGCTCCCATCAGTCTGACAATTTTCCTTCCATCCTTACCTAAAGTTTTAGAGCAGGTCTCTTTTTCACAGATCATTGCTTCATCTCATCTTTGTGAATGTGCACATAAAAGAATAGTTTCTGCAAGATTTTATCGTTTGTCCAAGTTGTAAGTGCTGTCCCAACTTTTCCTGAAGGTGGACTCTGATTTAGTTCTTAATATCTGTCAGTTTACAGCCAAAGTCACTCTCCCACAGGAAGATCTGAGATTAACAACCTCATAGAGTAGCAGTTGGGAGCTGAGTGAGCACCAAGGCATCCAGTAACCCTTGTGTGACATCATCACTGACATAGCTCAGTTCTGTAAGCTCAGTTTGACTCTAAACATGGCAACAAGAAAAACATGGTATCAAAGAAGGCTATTTTGGTGATAGGGTAGAGATTATATAATAAAAATGAATTAAAATATATCTCTGTCAGATACGGTGCTGTCAGTTGTGGGAAAGAGAAAAAAGTACAGAGATTGATAACAAACTATGATGGGATATTTCTTTCTCCCTAACTTCTCATCTGACTCTCGTAGTTAGGCTACATCTTAAAATGGAGGCCTAGGATGCTCCCTGGCTAGAACTGTTCAGAGCCAGCTTTGGTAGGTGCTACAAGGGGGAGAAACACCAGCAACATATCTCATGATGCAGCAAGCCTCACATGAATAAGCATGAGAAAGTGGGCATTTGAACAAAAGTGAAGAAGAAACTTTTAAAATTTTCTACAAACAAGTAAGGGAGTGTCTACTCTGAAAAAATGGCTTAGTATGTGACAGTTTCATGGCAGTTGGTAAGTGGCTGTTTCACTGACTCCAGCCTAGGTCCTGTGTTTCAGTCTCAGCTTTACCCTTCACTGACCATATGTTCTTGGATATTTCATTTGACCTCTCCATGTTTCAATTTACTCATCTGTAAAATATAGAGGACTGTAGCCCTCAAATAGATTTCTCATTAGTATGAAGTAATCTAACACGTGTAGACACAGAACAATGAAATGCTGGTAGATATTAAGACCATGTAAATGGTAGCTATTACTGTTATGATTTAGGTCACAGTTTTCTTAGTATGTCCAGACTAGGTGATTTCCCTGATTTATGCATTCAGAATGCCCCAAATTCTATTTTCATCCTAGCCCTGCTTGTGGATCCTAAAAATGGTCATTTTAAAATATGCTATTAATCTTATTAACAATAACTTATTAATGCTTGTAATTATGAACCTAATTCTTATAAAATCAAAACTTAGCCTAGCCATATATTTTGCCTAAGAGTTACCCCCTGAAAATCTTGTTACTCAGATGTGGCCTTTAAACCAAACTCAGCATATAATCTCATTGCCTTTTACCTCGCATGAAACATGATACCTGGGGATGGCTCTCTCTGGCACACAGTGATTATTACCAAGTGCCAGTTAGTAATGCATTTGGTAAAAGACCCTGAATAAATGGTGAAGTAGTAAATACAAATGAGTTTTTATGCTAAGAGATTTCAAACATGAGTCAGGATTTCATTCCAGAGTTTACACGTATGTATGTCTTTGGAAGATCTCTCTGATTTCCATACAAAACAATGCCTCAAGGCTGAAGGCTTTAGAGATGTCTGCACATTATAATCAGGGCATTCAACCCCAGCAAATTGGCACCCAGTCTGTAACTCTTACCTTGGAACATATGATAACCTATCTCCCCAATATAGCAGAGTTAGACTGATTCATAATTTTCCTATACATGGTTCTTTGGTTAATTTTATTTGAACTTATATTGAGCATGGCACCAATTAAATATATGTTCCACAGACTTAAATCTTTGGGCTACTCATGTGCTAGTTAAGCCCTTAATCTCAACAGTTTCAGTCAACACTTACTCTCCAGTTCATCAGATTTGCCCAGGACAACTAATTCCAAAAAACAGAGGGTCTTTAAAACTTCAAGCAATATAGTTCCATCCATCTCCCCCATGGGATCTAAACCTCCTCTTAGTTGGAAGCAGAGTGGGCCTCACCATCCCCAAATCCTCAAGACTGAGGAATAAACAAAGATAAGAGGGCAATGCAACTATGGAACAAAGTATGATTCTTCTGCTAATGGTGGAACTTGTAACATAGATATAAAGACAGTGGTTACCAGAGATTTTGTGGGGAGGGGAGGGAAGAATAGGTGTAACATGGGTATTTTTCTTACTTTAGAAGTGTTCTGCATGATATTGCAATAATGGATACAGGTCATTATACATTTTGTCAAAACCTATAATATTGTATGGTGCAAAGTGTAAATCATAATTTAAATTATAGGACATAGTTAGTAACAGTGTTTTACTATTTGTTCATCAGTAATAACAAATGTACCACACTAATGAAAGACATTATTAGAATGGGAAAATATGAAGGGAGGGTTGAGGAATATGGGAATTCTCTATATTTTTCATGTAACTTTTACATAATCCAAAACTTCTTTAAAAATAAAGAAAAAATGAAAATACAGAGAAAAAGAAAAAATGAATATAAAAAGAAAGGCAAAAAATAAGACCAACTGGCCTCCCTTTGTGGCCACTTGCAAATCTCTTATGCTGCCAGTGCTCAGCAATCAATCACCCTGTAGCCTGTCCTCTGCAAGTAAGGTAACTGGCTGAAGAGAAAAAAAACAAGGAATAAGTAATCAAAACAAATAAAAATAAAAAAGTAAAAAAAAAATCTCAGTCTAAATTTTCTTTCATGAGGATGCTTATAACAAAACTGACCCTCGCACAAGGATCTGGCTGGTGTCTGACAACTTGGTGGATCACTCTTTCAGTCCCTTCTCTTCTGGGCTGTTTGGACACCTGGCAGCTCACCCATTGCCTGTCCCTGCCCCTCTTTCCCTCAGGAGGGTTGGGCATTTGATCGCTTGACTGCTCCTCTTCTAGCTCCTCTCTCAACAAGGCTGTTGGGCACCTGTCAGCCCACTCCCTCACACATTTCCTCTTTCATCAAGGGCAGATGAGTGTGACAGTGCACATGATTATCTTTCTCTTTCCTTCTTCCTGGATCTGCTTCAGCAATGTCTGGTGTTTCTCCTTTTCTTGGGAAATGGCTGAGAGCCCATCTACCACCTTTATATCAAATCCCCACCACTTCTCTAGCTCTCCGAGTTGGTTGGGTGCCACTCCCCACACATGTTTGCTCCACAAGTCCCCCACCTAGAGAGTCTGCTGGGCATTGGGATGCACCACTGATCCCCAGGTTTCTTCCTCACTTTCAGAGATGACTGAGCACTGGTCTTCCAGCCAAATCAATCACCCTGCTTCCCTCTCCCCTAGCCAGTTGAATAACCCTCTTTAGCTTCTCTTTCCAATTGTCTCCATTATCCTGCATGTTCCTCTCTGCCAGGTTAGCCTGCCTATCTTCCCACAGTTTATAGAGCAGGAGTTCAGTTTGCTATTTCATACACTGTCATCTTGGATCTCCTCTCATATTAAATGATATCTTATTCTCAGCTAAATGATATGTCAATTGGTAAAAATTTATAAATATAATCCAGGAGTACAAAATCCCCGTCTAAAAATAGTAGTTGAAAACATAAATTTGTTTTTTCTTACAGGTGAGAAATAGAGTCATCTATAGGTGGCAGGTTCTTAGCATAAATTAAATGAAGCCCCTATTGCATAAAGGCAGTAACTGAGAAAACACTTGAAAGCAAATTGATAGCTTTAATGTACTTTGAGGATTGTTTATTTCATCCTCCTGTCTTTCAAAAAATAAGGCCAAAAATGTTCAAAGATGGTAAAAGAGTATATCCCTACAGCAAAACACTTATTATTTTTTTATTTTTGTTTTTCATATTAATATTGAACTTGGACTAATATTTGTATTTGGTCACTCCCACAATCACAAATTTAATAAAGAATATAAAGAGTTGATAATCAAACAACAGCTACAATTAAACCAATAAACACTGACACTGGTGTGAGTCCACAATTGTTCCATTTAATCTATTTTAAGTATCTCTTTTGCAGGTTGAAAGAAGAATTACATGATTTCAGCAAATACTGCTTGAGTGATTACTTTTTTCTAGGCATAGCAATAGTTGTAGGATGGACATAATGCATTAAAAAAAATTCATTTCCTATAAAACATATCATTTAGTGGAAGAAAAAAATACATGCATGTGATTTCATTGCAGTGTTTTATGTTCAACATAATGATGTATAAGAAGCAAATTAGATCAATTAGGACTGATAAGACACAGAGGCTGGGAAGGAATCAGCAACATTTTCCTGTCTTGGAGCCAATGAAATGAATGTACAGTCCTAAGAGCAAGTAGAAATTGGGAAACTGAAGTCAAAATGAGAAGAATTTTCAATGGCTCTACATAAATGGTCCTGGTGTATTTAGTAAGCTATAGTCTTCATGGTTAGAACATGTGGCAAGGGAAAGAATGATGTAGTGAAAATAAATATATTGACTTAAATGTAAGCTGTGGCACTTTGAAGCATCTTGCTGGAGTCCTTTAGAATTGTAGGAGTGAAAGTAGCAAACACACAGAGAAAAGCTGCAGAGATGGAGAGAAGGAGCCTGGGAGCTCAGAGAGGAAAGGGAGAAAGAGGGAACCACAAATGGTGCAGTCAGAAGCTGAAGCAAAAACACCCAGAAGAGATGCAGATGTTTCCATGTGCTTGCCATGTGGAAGGACTCCAGGATCATTAAGACAAACTTAAGTGACAGCATTTCTAATGATGCCTTGATTTGGATGTGTTCACAGCCTAAAGACATTAAGCTTTAAACTTAAAAAATTCCCTCTATAAAAACCAGACTATTCCTGGTGTATTGTTCCCAGCAGCTCTAACCACCTAAAACAGGAGCCAAAACTCAAATGGCCGTGTATGCCATGCTAAGGAGTTTATCAAGAAAGACTATGGGACCAGTGAGGGATTTATGGAATAATAAAGTACATATTGTGTGTTAGAAAATGCATTCTGGCTAGCAATATGAAGAAACATCTGAAAGAGGAGGAAATGCCACCAGAAGGCTGGATTTGGAGGTTGCTACTACAGTAATATAGGAACATACTATTTTCCCAATTTGACACCCTTACTTCCCCATAGTCACTTTGTAAGTGTTCCTTTTAGCATTTGTATCATCTCCCCTCTTATCCTTACCTCTAGACTCTGTGAACTTGTTTTTGTCATCTAGTCTCAGCCCAATCAGCACACTCTCAGGGAGGCCTTCCAAGTTTTATGGAAATTTATCATGTTCTTCTATCACACAATCTATAAGACCAACCATGGGCTACAGTTCATTGAAGTAATCATATCAAGGGTCTCATCTTCAATAGGTTCACACTGACAGGAATACGCAAATTCAAGATTATTAATTTCTGGGGTCCCCAAAAGACTCAAACTACAAAAGTAATACATTGTGTTCACCCTTTAAAGTATTTATTAGAATTTAATGATAAACTGAGGCAACACTAGTGCTTCCAATTTACTTACAACTAAGGGTTTATTTCTCTTTCTACTGTTTTTTGTTCCTCTGTTGTAGGCATTATGTACTTTCTTTCCAGGCCTTCAGAGTTTCCTACCAGTCTTCCTATAGCAAAATGGAAACTCGTCTTATCTTAGTTTCCAGATGTGCAAGGGAAAAAAG
>JAQZBX010093551.1:0-12137 GCA_029593785.1 Cabassous unicinctus | reverse complement strand
AAGTAATTGTCCTTTAGTGATTTTCAAATCTATAGCAATTGAATTGTGAATTGTAATAGTAATACTACACATGATTCTTATTATAACAATTTATTTAATTCATTCACTTCAAAATCCACATACTTCTTAGAATCATTATTAAGATCATATCAATATAATTTTAATAAGATTTTTATAAATTTACTTATAATTTTCAAATGACTCTAATATATATATTTTTAAAATATTAGTTTTACCATGAGATACCATGATATTATCTTCAAATATAGCTTTATAGAAATTTGAATTTTTCTTTATACTAATCCTACTAATTCTTTTTAAAATTAATTTATTTCCAATGTGAACATATGAGAAATATCTGAGTTTGTGCCACAGCTAACACAGGATATAATGCAAAATTATTTTCTCGGTGCTCGTTTCATTCACCAAAAATGTCATAACTTCATATATTCTACATCACTGGGGATGTAGAGAATTTTCACTTAGAAAGCCATAATTGTTACAGAAGTATTTTCAGTACCCATTTAAGGATAAACTCTAAATAACACACATAAGCTTTTGCTTTTTAATTCAAGGTCATAAAGATTTACCCTATATTTTCTATTGAGTCATAGAGATGTTTACATATGACTCTTGATTGATTTTGAGTTAATTTTTACATATGGTATATTAGTCAGCCAAAGGAGTGCTGATGCAAAATACTAGAAATCTGTTGACTTTTATAAAGGGTATTTATTTGGGGTAGAAGCTTACAGTTACCAGGCCATAATGCATGTTACTTCCCTCACCAAAGCTTATTGCCATGTATTGGAGCAAAATGGCTGCCAACATCTGTGAGAGTACAGGCTTACTGGGTTCCTCTCTTTCTGGGGTTTGCTTCTCTCTGAGTTCAACTCCTCTTCTATCTCCACAAGTCCAGCTTTAGACTATCAAGTGAACAGATTGTTTCTCTTCCTGGGTCCTTTTCTCTTTCCTCACAATCAAGCTCCTCTGTGTGCTTACATCCCAGGGCTCCAGCTCAAAAATTCCAAACACACTTTTCTGTGGTGCAGTTTCTCTGTGAGTCCCTGCCCACCAAGGGGGTGATGACTCAGCATCCTACTGATGTGGCCTAATGAAATCCTTAATCATTATTTAATCAAGTAAAAATAAACCTCTGAATCCAATACATTCTAATACACCCAGAGGAAAAGACCAGTTTACAAATGTAATCCAATGTTTATTTTTGGAATTCATAAATAATGCCAAACTGCTACATATACTGTGAGCTAGTAGTCCAAATTCATTGTTTTGAATGTGGATATCCAGTTGTCCCATCAACATTTATTGAAGAGATTATTCATGTAATTTTATTATTATTATTTTTAAACATTTCCTCTTTCTCTCTCCCCACTTCATCTAGTAGACTCCAGTCTTCTTCAATCTCTGTGAATTTACTATTTCCAGTCATCTTTTATAAGTGATATCATACAATTTTTGCACTTATGTACCTTGCATGTTTCATGGAACATAATGTTTCAAGGTTCTTCCATGTGGCAGCATGTCTAATAATTCATTTTCTCTTGTACTGCAATAATATTCCAGTGAGTGCAGTATCACATATTGCTTATCCTGTCATTTGTTGATGGATATTTGTGCTTTTTCCAGCTTTTCACTTTTGTGAATAATGCTGCTATAAACCTTGCTCTATGTATCTGCAACTTTGTTTTCACTCTCTTTGTATTTATATCTAGAAGTGTGATTTCTAGGTCAAATGGTAGTTCTATATTTAATTTTTTGAGGACTTACCATATTGCTTTCCATAGTGGCTGCACCATTTTACATTCTCACCAACAATGCACTAGGTTTTCAATTTCTCTTAATCTTCTCCAACACTTGTCATGTTCCACGATTTTTTAAAATAATAAACCATCCTTGTGGGTATGAAGTAGCATTTCATTGTGGTTGAGAGTTGCATGCCCCATATGAATAGTGATGTAGATCATCTTTTCATGTGTTTAAAGGGCATTTGCATATCTTTATTAGAAAAATGTCTATTCAATACTACTAATTATTTTAACAAATCGTTTTTCTGATTAAACGCAATATATTTACTTTTAAATTGCCATTTTTTTTACATCTAGTATGAAAACAAACACTGTTAGAAGGAAGTAATACTATGACTTTACCCTGTAGTGCACAGGCAAAGGTAAAAATACCCATCTTATGTAACTGTGTACCACTACTCAGTATCTTAAAGGACTAGTCATTTTGATCATGATATATCTAAAGGCACAAAGACCATTTAAATATTTATTTATTTATACAAAAGAATGTTATTATATGAAAATATTATTCCTCATGCAAAGATGTGGATGGAGATATGAATGCAGTCATCCATCAAATGCAAATTTAGTATTTTCCTTGTTCTCCTCTGCTCCTTAATGCAAGGTCTAGCTTTATCTCCTGGTCTTTCAGTGACAACATGTGCCTACCGGCATGACAAACACAGCTGATATCCCAGCAGTACCGTGGAGCCTGCTAAATAAAAATCAGATCTGAAAACATGGAACTGATTGCATACTTTAGGGAATCTTAATTTGCATGCATTTCAGGGACTTTAAATCAGTTGGTTTTTACCATTTGTAGGCTCTTTGTATGCAGTACCAGGTTGGATGGAGGAAAGCACACTAATAAAAGGGCTAAAAGGAAAAAAAAATCGATGCAGCCTGAACATATTTGCCACCCATTGTTTGGGACTGGGGGTCAAGGTTACAGGAAGGAGGGAATCTTTTGAAAAGAGTTTTCCTAGATTGAAAGCCTGGCTGACTAGAGAAGACACCAATGAAATGCAAAAGAAGCTCTTCTAAGAAACTGGGTCACAAAGCTCTAATTCTGTTTTGTGGTCATGGTCCAAATATATAAGTTATATGAATAAAACATGAGTCAAACTGATGATTATGGGGGAAAAGAAGTACACACATCAGAAGCCAAAACAGACAAACATGCCACACCCACACCAAGCATGACATGTTGATAATGGGAGAGGATGAACATAGTTTGCCAAGTGTACCCTATGGACCATGGTTAGTGGTCATAGTCTGATGATATTATCTTATAATTTATAACAAATGTTCTGTCACAGTTGGTGGAAGGCTGTTGTATGTGAAGTCTTCAAATGTGCATGATTGTTTTCTAAGTTCACATTCTGTAATAAAAATATATTTTAAAAAATAATAATAGAATGAGTTGGAGAAAAATTACAATAAATGTAAGACATAGACTCTAGTCAGAAGTAAGATTTTAATGATATTTTTTGTACACATATTTGGTGTCTTTAAAATAGAAAACCATTTTTAAAATACTTGACAAAATACAAACTTTGAAAATGACTGTTATATTTCTATCATCTTAATATAAATTATTTCTTAAGAATGAAATCATTACTCAAAAGATAAACTACACACCACTTGAAAACTTAAGGTATTTAGTTAGCACCTTTAAAAAGTACATTCTTTAAAAATGAGAAGCCTCAATGATTTCATTTATTGGTGAATGCAATTTGTACGAAAATTTCTGTACAATTTTTTTTTAAGTTAATTAAATAATGTTAACTACACTTACTGGTAAAATAATGATAACCTCGTTCCAATTTTTTTCCTGATTCCTTAATCTTTGAATAAACTCACTTTTGATTTTGTAATTTAGAGGAGATCTTTGTGAATTATTTTATGAATCTGTCCTCTATTGATAGCAAGCTCTAGCTTTTCCTTTCACAGAAAGCATTTCTGATTAGTCTCTCTATTCTTGGAGTTTTCTCATGTACATAGGGATTCTGATGCAGTTACCCACATATAAATAACTGCTGTTATGTTATATTTTACTTGTTTAAAAGCATTTGAAATAAAATGAAAGTTAATCTTACAGTAAAAAGCAAGGGTGACAGCTCACAGACAAACTCCCACAAAAAAACACGATGCACAGTCCCCAAACTCAAACTCTGTCCCAATGGCATGCAGATGCCCCTGCCCACAAGCAAGAGGGAAAAAATATTTGTAGGCTGAACAAGGACACAAAGCCCAATTCAACTCTTGCCCAGATGTCAGGCAGTGTGGCTTATAAAGGTCAAGGGTTGCATGGTCCAGTCCGAGGGTACTGCTGTCCCTCTCAATGCACCCATTTTTCTCATTTTCTTTGCTGTATATGTTTCCATTTTATGAATACACCACAATTAATTCGTTTTATTATTGATCAAAAATTCCATTATTTCCTTTCATATCTATTATTCATAAAATTACTATGAGAATACTGTATATTGATATGATAATTTGGATTTCAATTTATATTTCATTAATGAGTAAAGATATTGAACTTTAATTTTGAGGTGATGGGAGAGCACAAAATTCAGCAGAATTCATTATCTCAATCAAATTAAGGGTCATATTGTATCATGCAATATAATATTTTGGGATCACCATTTAAAAAACATTTTTTTTCTAGCTTCACCCTTGTTTCCATAGAGATGGAGTATCTAACTTATCCAGCCATTTCTCAGACATTACTTTATGCCAATCTGATTTTCCTCTCTTTCTTCTTTAATATTGAAGTTTTATTTCATAACCAGGATTCAAGTTGATGTCACTGACACTCCATATTATCATATGTTCCTTCACAGGCTCTGTAGTCCTCTTTTTACTAGAGATAGTATGAAGTAATAATAGAAGTATTTGCCAAAATTACTTGTCAGTTAAAAAATTGAAATAAAATCACCAGTTGATAGAGCTTTTCTACACAGTTGAGAGCTATTCCATGAGAATGGTATAGATACAACATTCTCAGAAGATTTCAAGTGACAATTGAACATGTGAAATATCTCCAAACTCACTAGCAATGAAAAATTGCAAGCATGAAACAACAGACACCAATTTTCAGTCATCAAATAACTTCAAATTTTAACAATATTTTTCTCTATACACTTGTGGAGATGAGATATTTTTCCTCCCCAACATCTAATGTAAAGTAGTGGGAGGTTATAGGAAGTCAGTTTGCACTTGTTATCAATTGATTAAAAATCCTTATTTGGACTAAAATAGAGATTTTCATAGGAATTAAATATCTTGAAATATTAGGATTTATACAATTGAGAAGGTTTTATTATTTACATACTTATAATCACTATAATAGCATAAATCTATTTCAAACAATGTTATATATATAAATTTATTGTTCATAATTAAAATAACAATGCAATGTGAGAAAATTTGTTTTCTAAGAAATTTTACTGACAATGTTTAGTTTGTTTTTCCCAAAAGTTCAACCTAAGAAAAGGCCTTTGCACAGTTAAGTTGCTTGAGGAAACGTGTCTGGGAACTGAGAGGAGTGAAACAGAAGAGTAAGACAGGAAGTAATAACAACACAAGGAAAATTATTGATCTGATTAGTGGTGTGGGAGCTGAAGCAAGACACATAATTAATATAAATGAAAGGGAAATTGATTTCCATGAAAATACACAAAAATTTAGAAGGAAATTAGAAATAAATTTAAATTGATAAAAAGTAAAATTCAATGTTAAATGGGTAAATTGAAACTAGGATGTTTAAATATAAAAGAATCACAGTTAAATTTAGAACAATTTGGAAGTAGATTTAATTTATCAATCAATTGTTTAAATTCATTTATTTTATTTATATAAAGGCTAAAATATGGAAATATGAAATCTGAGGATGAAAGAAATGTGAGTTTTTCATAATATTACTGTTTCTAGAAATAGGATCATAACATACTCTTAGTTATAGACTATGCTATTTGACTCTTAAAACTGTCATTATGTAATTAGAAGATGCAGAATTTCTGCTGATAAGATACTATGCTCATAAATTATCTCAAAGTTTATTCTGAATGTAATATTTCTAAGGCCACAGTAGAGGAACTAATGTTTTTATAAAATTCAGCTCTCATAACTTATAAAAATACTCAACAATATAAAAAGGGAAAGAGAAAAAATCTCAGATTTAGAATATTCATTTTCATTTTAATTACTGCATGAATAAAATGGGAAAAAGCACTCTTAGTAATTGAAATAAAATACATTAATTTTGAAACTATTATAAATTGTCCCAGGTAAGAAAGAGATTGGTGTTGGTGAAGCTGAATGGGAATTGAACAATAATCCCCAAACCTATGGCCTGTTGATATGAACATAACCCTTTGAAAATTACCACTGGATTGGAAGTTGCCAAGATTCTCATAAAAATTCAGATGCATGTAACATTATAAAATGCAGAATCCTATGTAGCAATAAGAATGGAATCATAGATAATTTTAAAATAAATGAGTATATACAAATAATTAGAAATGCTAAAGCTGTTAATGGAGTCATGGATATTTTAGACATTTAAATATTTGAGGCCATTAGTCCACCAAACATTTTGACAAAGGCTACCTTCGTGTCCCTGTTTCTCAGGCTGTAAATGACAGGATTCATGGTGGGAGGTAATAGCACATATAATACAGACACAAGGAGATTCAGTGGTGATGGGGATTTTGAGGTGGAACCTAAGTATGCAATGAATCCAGAGGACACGAACAAGGTCACTACAGTGAGATGGGGCATGCAAGTGGAGAAAGCTTTAAACCTGCCTTGAGCAGATGGAATCCTTAGAACAATAGAGAAAAATGTGAATATAGGAAACAATCATCAAAATGAAACATACAAAACCAAAACAACAGCTAGCAATAATAAATGCATATTCTAAATTATTTTCTCCATAACAGGTAAGTATAAGCAATGATGGAATATCACAGAAAAACTGATGCAATATGTTGGATGCACAGAAACTGACAGAGAATGTACCTGCTACATGAATGGAGCTGTTGACACATCCAGTGAACCACGATACTGTCAACATCTGCACACAAGAGCGTCTATTCAAAATGGCGTCATAGTGCAGAGGATGGCAGATGGCAGCATAGCGATCATAAGACATCACTATAAGAAGGGCATATTCTGTGTCAGCATGAAAAAGAAAAAGAAAAACCTGTGAAGTGCATCCTTGGAAGGAGATAGAATGTCTGTTTGTCAGCAAGTTCATGATGGATTTGGGAACAGTGACAGTGATATAGACAAGATCAATGAAGGACAAATTCTTTAGGAAGAAATACATGGGAAATTGGAGATGCTGGTCAATGGTAGTGAGGGTGATAGTGAGGAGATTCCCCATGAGTGCTGCCAGGTAAATGAGGAAGAAGAGTGTGGCATAGAGTTTCTGTAGCAACCAGTCATCAGGGAATCCCATGAGCAAGAATTCTGTTATGAGGGTCATGTTGGTAAATTTCTCAGGCATGCTGATTCTTGGCTATAGACATGTAAGAAAAGTGATAATTTCCTCATTCAGTTATCTTCTTAGAATCTTCTGCTTTCTGTTCATTCCACCAATTGAACTTTGTTATTCTGAGAAACATACTCAAGAACATCAGAGTAGCATCCTCCATACCCCAGAATAAATCCTGTGTTGCAAACAATAAATTCTTAATTCCTGCAATGTAAATTTTATTTAGCCATTAAGAATAGGGTAGAATAATTTATCATAGTCTACAATTTGTGCAAGAAATAAAAAAAATTTCCTCACCAGTCCATAAATGAGTGAATCTTCTGTTTTTGTTCTAATAGGTGAAATATGGTAGAATATTTATTAAAATAGAGAAGTTAGTTATTGTTAATGATATTTTGGTTCAGGTTTAGGTTCCCACAAATTGTTTTATTGATATATTTGGAGAAACAATTTTAAGAATTTGAGCTATCATTTCTTTTTCTACTTTAGTCTATTATAGGAGAAGTATTTGGAATTACCTTTGGAGGGGGCTGATGTAGATTCGTTCTGCAAAGTGTTTCTGAGAGAATGATAGTGCCTATGACAATTAAATACAGCTTCTACATATTCAAGATCATAACTGGATCACTGACATTTTAAAAAAAACTTCAAGTTAATCAGATAATAGATTAACTAACTTTGAATACTCAATAGAATGCTAGATGCATCACAAATTTCATTTTTTCTGATTTAATGGTTCAGAAACATCTTGACTTGAAAAAAATTTTCCTTCAATAGGGCCTGTGAGTGCCATGGATCTTAACAACAAAATTAAAATAAAATAAGCATCATTTTATTTTTCTTAAAGAAAATGGAATTAAGCAGGTGGAATAAATTTATCTGCTTAGACATTTCAAGAGACCTAGTCTGAGCAGGGTAGTAGCAAAGAGAAGCTTAAAGAGGGATGCCTATAGGTTTGGGGAAATATGCTTGCCTAAGAAAAACATAATTTCTTTAATTTCAGAGGTGTATTCAGTAAATTGCTGTGGAACTTAAAGATAATGAGGCTGATAAAGGTCTCTTTCCTAAGAAGGAATAACACCTTGGAGAGATTGGTTATTTGTCCAATGGGATGAATATGCCTTCTATTGCTCTGGATGCCTCTTGCAGTCCTTTGCAACTTTGGTGAGTAACAGTCTTCTCTCCACTGGAAAGCAGAGTTTGAAAGGATAATTTTACGGGTCTTGAATTTTGAGTGAGGTTACAAATTGTCTAATTAAATGAGAATTAATTAAGTGTATTGGCCAAGAGTACTTAACAGGAGTTCATTTCCTTGAAAATGATGTCATCCTGTACACTGAGGGATTGAAGTGTTAATAATTAGGTCATGGATAATTTGTCCACCCATTAGGTTTCCAGCTATAAGTCCTATGTCTTCAATAATAATTTGTCTATTTTTATTATCGCCATCCTAGTGGATTTGAAGTTGTATCTCATTGTGGGTTTTTTAAATTATTTTTTCTTTCTTTTTCTTTTTTTCTTTATATTGGAGAAGTTATGAGCTTACAACACAACCATGCATAACATGCAAAATTCCCATACATCACCCCAACACCAACACCTTGAATTATAGTGGAACATTTGTTATTCTCCTCCCTCAAGAAATGGAACAAATTGAATTCATGAAGTTAAATCTGGAAAAATCTGATCAGATATGTAATGGTTTTAATACTTTTTAAAATGTTGGGTTTTTTTTTAATCAGAAGAAGAATATGATTCCTTCCACCATCAAAAAAATTATCCAAACTTCCAGAAAAAGTAGAAAGATAAATTTCCTCTTTTGTCCCTTAAACAAAATTTCCTTTCCAGGGAGTATTTATTAACTGTTTTTCTCTATTTCCTTTATATGTCATTTCACTATGGAGTTGTGACATACACATGCAAAAAATATATTTTGACATAACTGAGATCTTACTATATTATATTCTACCTGCTTATTTTTTGCATAACCTATTCCTCATAAATTTTCCAATATAGTTACAGTTATTCTTACTACTTGTTGCTTAATATTTGCCTATTAACCATTGTTTATTTTTTATGTTTTTTATTTTTAAAAATGTTTTAGATTACATAAATGATACAACAAAAATATAGGGTTTTTCACATATAACCCACCCCATTCCTCTCCAACACTTTTCCTCACTAACAACATCTTTGACTAGTGTGGTAAACTTGCTACAATTGATGAACACATGTTGAAGAATTGCTACTAACCATACTCAATAGTTTGCATTATAGTTTACACTTTCAACCACACATTTTTACAGGTTTTAACAAAGTGTATAATGGTAGTAGCCATCATGGCAATCTAATTCAGAACAATGCTAACGTCCCCAAAATGCACCATGTTATACCTGTTTTTTACTCTCCCTCACCTCAGAAACTCTGGGGATCACTGCCTTTATATCAATGTTATAATTTCTTCCATTGTGAGAAAAGTAATTAGTATGCTTTACTCCATATTTGCATTCCCCTCATCTTTGTTCATTCCACAAGATTAAGGATTTTAAGATGGTGATGCTCACTCTGTTTCTGATTGAGGGGGTGTTTAGAACCCATGGGGCAGAGGATGGTATGGTGTTCCTTGTAGTTGTAGACACTCTCTGTTTTTTTGGATGGGTGTTGTCCATCATCATCCTTTTCTTTATTGTCCTGGGTGAGTCTGATGAACTGTACAGTGGGTGTGGCAACTCTGCTGAGATTCCAAGCTCAACAAGCATATGAACAGACCAAAGATTTAAGTCTCTTATCATACATTTAATGATTATAATGTTAATTATGGTGTCAATTAAAAGGGGCAGAAGAGCCATGTGTAGGGAAATTATAAATGGGTCTAACTCTGTTATATTGGAGAGCTAATATTCCAAATTAAGGTCCCCAAACAGGGTCCCTAATTCCTGAAATGATCTTCCTCACTTTTGGTGTCTAGATGTCTCTAGAGTCCACAGGAGCACCCCTGCTTGAGGCACTGTTACTGTGGCATTCAATGAGATCTTCCTGAGGCATGCATAAGTGTAACCTCTGTTATGACCTCCCCACTCAATTATCTCTTAGCCATAAAAACTCATTTGTATTTAATATTTCCCCCATTGGTCAAGATATTTTTCCAAATACATTGCTAGTCTGTGCTTGGTAATAATCCTTCAGTGCCAGGGAAGCTCATCCCCAGGACTCATGTCCCATGTAGGCTAGAAGATAGTGAGTTTATATGATGAGTTTTGCTTAGAAAGGGGCCACATTTTAGCAATAAGGAGGCTTTCAGGAAGTTACTCTTAGGCAGTATATAATACTAAGCTAAGTTTTAGTACATAGTAACAAGTCTCATAAGTACAACCATCAATGTCAGGGGCCTGGTTTATTGTTCTGTCTTCCTTTGGTATGCAAGTCCGTGTACTCATGGGATTCTTGCCACTCAATTAGAGAATGTAGCGGGACTTCCCAGAATGGGAATTCAATATTCTTTCGTTTATTGTGTAGGTCTCCACCTACTGACACAACACTCTGCACACATCCCCCCATCACTGACACCCCACCACAATGATCCTAACCTGCTACAGTTGTAACCCTTCAGCAATCCAAAACCTCCCCAAAACAAAGCCCAAAAATGAATAAAATAATAAAAAGTATAATAATAATAATAAACAAAAATAAAATATAAAAATAAATTTAAAAAATTTAAAATATAAATTTAAAATAATTTGCGTGTATTTCATCACCATAAGATATATTATCTTTTATGAACTGTGACAATTTCTTCTATATATTCCTTCAGTGTTTAATTTTTTTTCTTTATTTTCAAAGAACATTTTGGGTACAGAAATGTCACATAGAAAATATAGGGGATTACCCTTTACCCCACCACCATCCCTTCTCACATTTTCCCCTATTGATAATATCTTATATGAGTATGGTACATTTGTTACAATTGATGAACAAATACTGAAGGATTGCTCCTACCTATGGTCAGTGGTTTACATTATGGGTTACATTTTGCTCCATACACTTTTACATATTTTGACAAAATTTATACTGGCCTGTATCAGTCATTGCCAAGAAAATGCAAAACAATTCCAATGGCCTGAATATGCCTTATGTTTCATCTGTTCTATTCTGTTCTATTCTTACTGCCCCCACACCTCAGAACTTATGGTAAGCAATAAGTTTTAAATTTTGAAAAATAAGGTTCAGAGTTACATGCAGGAATATTGAGGGCTTGATATATTGGTCTGTTTTCTTTTATTAGGCACTGCCTATGTACTCAAGAGATTCTTGCTCCTCTAACTGAGAACTTACCAGGACTCCCTTCAATGGGAGTTTAATATTTTCTTGTTTATTGGGTGGGTTTCCACCCACTGAGATAACACACTATGACAATATGAACATTTTCATATTCCATAGAAGCATGACCCAGGTCCATCTGATCCCACATATCCTCCATACCCGACACCATTCACCAGTATCCCTTCCCTGCATTATTGGCAAATAGAACAGCCCCACCACTGTATTTTTAACCACAGACATACAAATCCCCATAGTTCACCTGTTTTTTCCTCCAGCCCTCTCTCTACTTCCATGGATGGTACAACTCAATGTGCCCACCCTACTCCCCATCACATTTCAGCACCTCCACATCCCCTCACATCCCTGAACCAAAATCACCCCCATTCACTGCCCAACCACCCCCTTCCACCTTATCATAGGTTTTGTTCATATTGAGCATCGGCTCACTACACTTTATTCCCTTTCTGTATCCTGTTAACATAACTTCCAGACTTTGTGAGTCTTCT
>JAQZBX010093550.1:0-12137 GCA_029593785.1 Cabassous unicinctus | reverse complement strand
TTATTATTGTCAAGGCAGTACTTACATTAGTTATTTTTCTTTAGCTTTATATATGTCATATTTTGTTTTTTATTTCTCTTTTATTTTTAGTTATTCTTAATAAATAATCTTCCTTTTTACACTCTCCTTCAACCTTTTCTGTCCTGATTGCTTTCAACCAGTAGAACTCCCTTTAATGTTTCTTGAAGTTTAGACTCTTCTTGACAAATTCTCCGAATTCTACATAACTGTGAATATTTTTAACTCTAACTTGTTTTTAACCATTTTATTTATTTATTTATTCATTCCTCCCCCCTTGTTGTTTTTGCAATCCTTTTCTGCTCTCTGTGTCAATTTGCTGTGTACTTTCTGTGTCTGCTAGTCTTTTCTTCTCATATTCTCTTTAGGAGGCACTGGGAACTGATCTTGGGACCACTGATATATGGTAGAGAGGCACTCCATTGTTTAAGCCATCTCAGCTCCCTGGTTCGTTGTATCTCTAATTGTCTCTCCTCTTTGTCTCTTTTTTTTGTTGCATCAGATCTCAGGATGGGCCAGCTTTCTGTGCAGGCCAGCTCTCTGTGTGGGCCAGCTCGCCACACAGGCCAACATGCCACATGGGCCAGCTTGGCACGTGGGCTAGCTTGCCATGTGGGTCAGCACACTTTCACCAAGAGGCCCCAGGAAATAAACCCAGGACTCCCCATATGGTGGACAGAAGCCCAATCGTTTGAGCCACATACATTTCCCTCTAACTCATTTTTGAATTTCAGTCATACTACCCAAAGTGGTCTATAGCTTCCACATAATCCCTATAAATCCCCCAGGTAACTTTTTAGAAGAAATGGAAAAGTTGATCCTCTTCCATATGCATTTATATTTCACCAGGACTGCAGTACCACCTTAGGGTGTTACATCAATTTATTTCATGACTTTTGGTCCATTTATACTGTGAGCTGTTTGAAAGAACGCACAATATTCAATCCTTTCTCTTCATCCCAGAACATAGGTAAGTGCTTACCAACTAGTATTGCTGAATAAATATTAGTTGTATGACTGAGAAAAAAAATAGTTTATTGAGGTGAACTGATGTTGCTAACTATAGGGGAGAAAGGAGAAGCAGTGAGACCAGAGGAAATTCTACTTAGAGTGGGCAACCCCATGCATGAGAGCCAACTCCAGAGGATACAGAAGATATTTTAGTGTATCCAGAATTTCTGTCCATAATCAAATATAAGGAAATCATTTTAGGAATCCTTTCTATACTAGAGCCCACACATAAAGAGAAGTGGCTTCCTTTGAGAGGAAGGTACCCACTGGGAGAAGATGAACATAGAGCTCCATGATGGTCTCCCAAGGGTCTAAATCAGCATGAGTTTGTATTGTGGTTTTCTCTCTTTCCTCCATAGCACTAAATACACAGGGAGTAGAGTGACAAAAGAATACTTCGTTAGTGATACTCATGGGAATGAAATCCCTATGGTATGGAAACCCTAAATGCTTCTGCTACAATACCTCTAGTTTACTAATCTCTGGTGATGGGAAAACACAATTGCTTCTTCTAGAGACCTCATGAGTGATTCCATCTCTCTGTCTTTCCTGGGAGCAGCCTTTCCAACTTCATCCATCATTCAAGGAAGAATCTGCCTTAGTGAACTAAAATCCTCCCTTCTCTAATAACAGCAGGTTGAGTCAAATAATCTTCATAGGTGTCCAATTCTGTCACTCTCAGGAGCACAGATTCCAAAGTAAGGCCCACTGATAAGGCAAAAAACTTCAGGACTATCCACCCTGACATAGGACCTGGGTGTCTCCAGAGCCCTCAGGAGCCCCTCTATTTGGGGTGATATCCACTTTGAAAGCCTATGAGGTCCTACTAAAATGTGCAAAGGTGTTACCTCTGGGATGACCCCCTACTCACTTTGAAGTCTCTTAGCCATATGAACTCAATTGTCTTTACCCTTTCCCCCTTTTATTCAAGGTCTTTTTCCAGTCATATTGCCAGTTGGCACTTGGTAGTAATCCCTCAGTGCCAGGGAGGCTCATCCCCAGGAGTCATGTCCCATGCTGGGAGGAAGATAATGCATTCATATACTGAGTTTGGCTTAGAGAGAGGCCACATTTGAGCAACAAGAAGGCTCTCAGGAGACAACCCTTAGGCACCCCATAATAATAGGCTAAGTTTCAAATTCAAGAGCAAAGACTCATAAGGCTAGTCATCAATAACAAGGGCCCTTCAGTGGATCATCTTCCTTTGCCAGAAACTGCCCCTGCACTAGGGGAACTGTTACTGCTCCCTTGGAGAATGTGGCAGATCTCTCCAGGATGGGATTTCAGTATTCTCTCATTTATTGAGTGATTCTCCACCCACTGTGACCATGCACTGTGAACATTTGAACAAATTTATATACCTTGCATGTATGTTAAGGTGAACTTCCTCCCATGCACACCCCATCCCTGACATCCCCTAACAATGATCCTATCCCACCCCACTTGTAACCCTTCTGTGATCCAAAGCTTCATTAAAGATGAAGCCAATATAATAGCCAAATACAATTAATAGAAAAATGAAATAATAATGATAAGTTTAAATATAAGAGATAAAATATATGAAAACTTAAAAAAAAACTAAAAAGAAAATTAAATTGAAAGATTGGGATATTCAGAAAATGAAAATTTTAAAAATTTTAAAAATAAAAAATAAAAATAAATTTAAAAATTAAAAGAAAAATTTTTTTTGACATCTCACCTTTTTTCACTGCAATATCTGGTGTCCAGTCTATACTGTGGTACCTTCTACCTCTCACTCCCCAGTGTCTCACTATTTTTTATTTTGTTTTCAAAGAAGTTTTAGATCACAGCAAATTCACACACATACAAGAGACTCTCATATACCCAACCTCCTCCCCCTTTCCTCACCCCATATTAAAACCTTTTTGTATGTGGATGGTAGCATTGTTATAACTGATATACAGATAGTGAAACATAGCTACTAAATATTTGCTATACTTTACAGTATGGTTTATATTTTAGACCATGCCCTTTTATAAATTTTTATGATATTTACCATGCCCTGTGTTCATCACTATAAGGAAATGAAAAATATTTCCACTGACCACAAAATACCCTCTGTTTGATCTATTCTATTCCTCCCTCACCATTCCCCTGGGGCCCACGATGACCCCTTGGCTTGACTCATTGGATGACAAGATTCATAGTTACATGCAACAAGAGGTCTTGACACACTAGTTAGTCATCGCCTATTAGGAACCGCCTTTGATCTTGAGAGAACCGCACTTGTCTATTTCTGAATTAATCTCCTTCCCACTCATTTGTGGGTCTCCACACACTGATACAACACATTATGGCAGGATGAACACTCACACACTCCTAGAAGCCTGCTCCAGGTGTGTCCTGTCATGAGTGCCCCCCCCACCAGCACCCTAAGCCAATGACACTTCCATGTCATATTGCTATAAGAGCATTCCTACCACTGTACTTCCAACCTCATACACAGAAATCACAAGGGCTCACCTGGTCTCTCTGCCATCTCTCCCCCCAGTATCCTGGGTATTCTAACCCACCCTTCCCAATCTAACTACCTGTCAACCCTGCACCACCAAACACAATAATATCACTACCCACCTGTCCTATCTCTTCAATACGCAAGTACACTTTATAACTTTACCGTAGATTATGTACGTATGGGTGATGACTCACAACTTTCTCTTCTCTTTCTCTTTCCTATAAACCTATCTTTCAGAAAATAGCTCCTCTCTGAGACTGCTCAATTTCCATAATTCATATCAGTGAGGTCAGGTACTGTTCATCATTCAATGCCTGGCTTGCTGTTCATCATTCAATGCCTGGCTTGCTTCACTCAACATAAGGTCTTCAAGATTCATCTGTGTTTTCCTGTGTGTTAGCACTTTACTCCTTCTTAAAGCTCAGTAATATTCCATTGTATGAATGTACCACATTTTGTTTACCCATTCATATGTTGATAGGCATTTGGATTGATTCCAGCTATTGGCAATAGTGAATAATGTTGCTGTGCACATATCTGTTTGTGTCTTTGCTTTCATTTCTTCTGGGTATATACCCAGCAGTGGAATCGCTGGATCATATGGAAGATCTATACTTAGTTTTTTGAGGAACCGCCAAACTGTCCTCCACAGTGGCTGGACCATTCCACAATCCCACCAGAAGTGGATGAGGGTTCCCATTCCTCCACATCCTCTCCAACACTTACAGTCTGCTGTTTTTTAAATAACTGCCATTCTAATGGGTGTTAGAGGATATCTCATTGTACTTTTGATTTGCATTTCCCTAATAGTTAGTGATGTCGATAAATTTTTCATGTGCTTTTTAGCCATTTGTATTTCTTCCTTGGAGAAGTGACTTTTCAGGTCACTTGCCCATTTTTTAAATGCGTTGTTTGTCTTTTTATTTTCAAGGTGTAGGATTTCCTTATATATGCAGAATATTAGGCTCTTATCAGATATATGGTTGCCAAATATTTTCTCCCATTGGGTAGGCTACCTTTTCATTTCATTGGTAATGCCCTTTGAGGTGCAAAAGTTTTTTAATTTTGAGGAGATCCCATTTATCTTGTTTTTCTTTTGCAGCTCATGCTTTGGATGTGAAGTTCATGAAACCATTTCCTATTACAAGGTCCTGTAGATGCTTCCCCACATTATCTTCCAAGGTCTTTATGGTCTTGGCTCTTATTTTTAGATCTTTAATCCATCTTGAGTTGATTTTTGTATAAGGTGTGAGATGATGTTCCTCTCTCATTCTTTTGGACATGGATATCCAGTTCTCCAAGCACCACTTGTTGGAGAGGCCATTCTATCCCAAATGAGTGGGCTTTTTGGCCTTGTAGAATATCAGATGACTCTATATGTGAGGATCTATATCAGAACTCTCAATTCAGTTCCATTGGTCAGTATATCTATCCTTGTGCCAATATCATGCAGCTTTGACCACTGTAGCTTTGTAGTATGTTTTAAAGCAGTGTGATACCTCCAATTTCACTTTTCTATTTCAATATGTCTTTGGCGATTTGGGGCCTTTTACCCTTCCAAATATATTTTTTAGTTAGTTTTTCCAACTCCTTAAAAAATACAGTCTTGATATTTATTGGGATTGCATTTAATCTGTAGATTAGTTTGGGTAGGGTAGACATCTTGATGAGGTTTAGCCTTCCTATCCATGAACAGGGAATATTCTTCCATTTATTAAAGTCTTCTTTGATTACCTTTAACAGTGTTGTGTAGTTTTCTGTATATAAGCCCTTTACATCTTTAGTTAAGTTTATTCCTAGGTATTTGATTCTTTCCTTTAATATTGTAAATGGTATTTTTTCTTGATTTCCTCCTCAGATTACTCGTTATTGGTGCACAGAAATGCTACTGATTTTTTGAGCATTGATCTCATAGCCTGCAACGTAATTGAACTCCTTTATAAGTTCCAGAAGATTTGTTGTTGATTTCTCAGGGTTTTCTACATCCAGAATCATGTCTTCTGCAAACAATGAAATTTTTACATCTTCTTTTCCAATTTGGATGCCTTTTATATCTTTTTCTTGCCTTAGTGCTCCAGGAAGTATTTCTAAGACAATGCTAAATAGGAGCAGTGATAGTGGGCATCCTTGTATTTTCCCTGATCTCAGAGGGAAGACTTTTAGGATTTCACCATTGAAGATGATGTTAGCTTTGGGGTTTTTCATATATACCATTTATCCTTTTCAGAAAGTTTCCTTCTATTCTTTTCTTTTACAGTGTTTTTATCAGGAAAGGGTACTGTATTTTTTTGAAAGCTATTTCTGCATCTATACAGATGATCATGTGATTTTTTTTCTTTCAATCTGTTTCTGGGGTGTATTACATTGATTGATTTTCTTATGTTGAACCATCCTTGCATAACCAGGATGTATTCCACTTGGTCATGGTGTATAATTCTTTTGACATGTTGTTGAATGTGATTACCAAGTATATTTTTGAGGATTTTAGCATCTAGTTTCATTGAGAGATTGGTGTGTAATTTTACTGTCTTGTGATATCTTTGTTTGGCTTTGGAATTAGGGTAAGGTGGGCATCGCAGAATAAGTTATGCAATGTTCCTTCTACTTCTATTTTTTGGAAAAGCTTAAGCAGGATTGGTGTTAGCTCTTTCCGGAATGTTTGGTAGAAATCACGTGTAAAGCCATCTGGTCCTGGGCTCTTCTTAGTTGGGAGGTTTTTGATGACTGAGTCTGTCTCTTTACTTGTATTTGGACTGGTGAGTTCAATAATTTCTGCTTTCATCAATGAAGTCTGCATGTGAGTTTCTAGGAATTTGTCCATTTCCTCTAAATTATCATTCTTGTTGGCATATAATTTTTCAAAGTATCCTCTTATGATACTCTTTATTTTTGTGGGTCAGTAGTGATATCCCTTTCCTCATTCTTTATTTTGTGTATTTGCATCTCCTCTCTCTTTTTCTTTTTTAGTCTGGCTAAGGGTTTGTTAATTTTATTGATCTTCTCAAAGAACCAGCTTTTGGTTCTATTTGTTTTTTCTAGTGCTTTCTTATTTTCTATTTAATTTAGTTCTGCTCTAATCTTTGTTATTTCCTTCTTTCTACTTCCTTTTGGGTTAGTTTGTTTTTGTTTTTCCAGTTCCTGCAGGTGTGCAGTTTGATCTTCAATTTCAGCTCTTTCTTCTTTTTAAATATATGTGTTTATGGCTATGAATTCCCCTCTCAGTACATGTTTGGCTGCATCCCATAAGTTTTCATATGATGTGTTGTCATTTTCATTCATTTCAAGGTAGTTACTGATTTCTTTTGAGGTTTCCTTCTTGACCCACTTTTTGTCTAAAAGTGTGCTGTTTAACTTCAATATCATTATGCCTAATCTGATTCTCTGGCCCTTAGTGATTTCCAAATTCATTCCATTGTGGTCAGAGAAATTACTTTGTATAATCTCAATCTTTCTGAATTCATTGAGAGTCGTTCTGTGGCCAGCATGTGGTCTTTCTTGGAGTATGATCCATGTGCACTTGAGAAGAATGTATATACTGCTGTATTTGGGTGTACTGTTCTGTATTTGTCTATTAGATCCAAGTCCTCTAATGTATTATTCAGAATCTTTGTTTCTTTATTGATTCTTTGTCGAGATATTCTGTCTAATGGTGATAATGCTGTATTGAAGTCTCCCACTATAATTGTAGAGGCATTTATATCTCCACTTAGTTTTTCCAGTGTTTGTCTTATGTATTTTGAGGAGCCCTGATTAGGTGTATAAATATATATGATTTTTCTTTCTTCTTCAAAGATAACCCCTTTTACTAATATACAGTATCCATCTTTGTCTCTTACAATAATTTTGCATTTAAAATCAATTTTGTCTGATATTAGGATAGCTACTCCAGCCATTTTTTGGTTATTGTTTGCTTGTAAAATTGTTTTCCAGCCATTCACTTTCAGTCTCCCTGAATCCCTGGGTCCTAGGTAGTTTTCTTGTAGATACCATATAGATGGATCATATTTCCTTATCCATTCTGACCATCTGTGTCTCTGGACTGGTGAGTATATTCCATTAACATTCTGTGTTATCACTCATAATGAATTTCTTACTTCAGCCATATTTTCTTTGGATTTATGTATGTCATATGTTGTTTTTATTTCTCTTTTTGTCTTTTTAGTTGTTTTTACACACTCCTCCAACTCCCTCTCTCTTGTTTTTTCCTTTCAACCTGTAGAACTTCCTTTAGTATTTCTTGAAGTGCAGGTTTCTTTTTGCAAACTCTCTTAATTCCTGTTTATCTGTGAATATTTGAACTCTCCATCATTTTTGAATGCCAGCTTTTCTGGACAGAGAATTTGTGGCTGGAAGTTTTTTCTTTTTTGTACCTTGATTATGTCATACCACTATCTTCTTACCTCCATGATTTCAGATGAGAAATCAGCCCTTAATCTTATTGTGCTTCACTTGTATGTGATGGTTCTCTTTTCTCTTGCTACCTTGAGTATTTTCTCTTTGTCTTGAGCATTGGACATTTTGAAAAGTGTATGTCTTTGCCTAGGCCAGTTTGGAATTATATTGTTTGTGGTGCACTGTGCTCCCTGGGCATGTACAGTCACCTCCCTCAATATGTTGGGATGTTTTAGCCATTATTTCCTTCAACAATCCTTCTGGGATGCCTATAATGTGTATGTTTGTGCTTTTTGCATTGTCAGTTAAATCCCTAAGTCCCTGCTGGATTTTTTCTATCTTTGTATCTGTCTGTTCTTCTATCTGTTTGATTTCAGATGCACTGTCTTGCACATAACTAATTATTTCTTCTGCTTGTTCAAATCTGCTGTTATGTGATTCCGGCATCTTTTTGATTTCTTGGATTGTACCATTCATCCCATCATAACCGTTATCTTTTTATATATGTTTACAATTTCTTTATTATGTTCTCCCAGTGTCTTCTTAATACTCTTAATCTCTTCCTTTGCTTCATTAAGTTGGCCCATTATATTTGTTTGGACAGCTTTGATTAGTTGTTCAATGTTGTGCATCTCTTTCTAGTGTTTATTTTGTTCAGTGGACTGGTCCATGTCTTCCTGTTTTCCAGTATGGTTTGTAATTTTTTGTTGCCTTCTGGTCATCATTTTATCTTGATGAGTTTTTTCAGCTGATTAGCTTCTCTCTCTGCTCTAGAGTTTTATTTATCTGGTGGTTCTGTGTGTGTGTTTAGTTTTCTCTTTGACACTTTATTTTTTCTTGTTTTATTTCCTTGCTGTTTTCTATGTTCCCTTGAAGGAAAAAGATTAGGGCCATAGAAATTGAAAGAGGTAAGAAGGGGAAAAGGATAATAGTAATAATAATAAAAGGTAGAGAGGGGCCATATAAGATTTAGTAAAATGAATATTTAACTCATGTGGGCAGTGTAGAGTAATGGGGTAAAAAAAGTGGAGCACCTACAATGGAATGGGAAACCAAATAGAGAAAAATATATAGAATGATTTAAAAGGCCAGAATGATGAGGAGAGACAGAAAGAGTAAAGATAGTGCTGAAAGGAAACAGTGGGGAAAAAATTGTAAACAGAATAGACAAGATAGAAATCGAAACCATTGATGTTGAGGACTAATGAAAAATGAGGAATGTAAGGACCACACAAGAAAGCAGATGATAGAAAGATGAAGGAAGGAAAAGAGATAGCGTTGGTAGACAAAATAAATATACACAGAAAATGGGAAATCAAGGAAGAAGAAGCACAGCAAAGAAGAAACAATCTAGCAGCACCTAATTTTTTTTATAAAAAGGTGAGGGGAGGAAAGAGGAAAGAAAAGCAACAAACAAGCAAACAAACAAAGAAAAACCAAACAAGCACAAAAGCAAGCAGTCAAACAAAGCTAAGGAAGAACAGTGTTCCTTCTTGGGCCCTTGTGAGCCTCTCAGTCTACCTGTGTTCATCAATCAATTACCCTGCAGGCTTCTCTCTACATGTTTTGAGGCAGATTTTAGCGGGTATATTAAGTTAATTTTTTTTTAAGTAAACTATTTTTTTTTTTTGAGATATAAGGGACCCAAAAGAAGTTAGTACAATGATAATGTCTATATTTTCCTGTCCTGCATTATCAGCTGGATGTTAGAAGTCCCAATGAATCACTACTTTTAGAGAGGCTGGAATCTAACCAGGAACCTCATATAATCAAGACAGAAATTCCTTCACTGAGCTAACTTACTAATTGGGTCAGTTAGCGCTTCAGAAAGCTGTTTAGTCACTTTCACCTGCGAAGGTTTTACTCTTCTATGGCAGCAGAATTCAGCAGACTGTATGAGCAAATCTCCCCTCACCTCTCCTATTCAGGATGAGTTTCTTTTGGTATTCAAATGGAACCCTGATGACTGAGTTCACCTACCGAAATGGTTTGCAAGCCTCTTCTAGACAACCCCCTCCTCCCAGAGGACTCAAAATAGGCTTGTGGAAAGTTATTAAGCCCTACCCACTGACTGACTCCCTTAGGGGTATTGAAATACTGATAGTGCTTAGTGCAGAACTATTAAATTTGCTGAGTGTGCCCTCTCTCTAGCCAAGCCTCTGTATCCCATGGTGGTTAGGTAAATCAGGCTTCCTCAGCAAATTCGCCTCTCCCCTCAGCCTAGTGCCACTTCAAACCAGCAGGTGTGCTCCCCAAAGTTCTAAAGGGTTCCAGAAAACCAAGTTCATCACACTGAAATGATTTATAGGCCTCTTCTATCCCACCCCCTCCCCTGAGGGTACCCTAAATAGGCTTGTGGAAACTTATTAAGCACTATCCATTGCCTGACTCCCTTAGGGGAGTTGAAATTCTAATTGTCCTCAGTGTGGAACTATTAAATTGGCTGACTCCACCTCTCTCAAGCCAAGCCTCCATATTCCAGGGCAGTTAGGTAATTCTGGCTTTCTCAGCAGATTTGCCTCTCCCTTCAGCCTGGCCCCACTTCAAGCTGGCTGGTGTGCTACCCAAAGCTCCAAGGGGGTCCAAACAACCAAACCCACAGAATGGAAACCCCTCTTCACCCTCTGCCAGAACTCTCCCACCCTTGGAGAATGCTCCCTCTCACTGGGTTGCTGGCGGGAGTCAGGTCTCACCGTAGCCCTTTGCCCTGAGAGTGGGGCTTAGCTGTCTGTGTCTGCTATTTCCAGTTCAGGAAAAACTCACAGTTTTATCTTGAGCAAGCCACCTCCATGTCCAGGTCCCTCCAGATCTTGTCCCAAAGGCTCTTGCTCTGTGGGCTCCCAGAACAGCCCACCCGAGCAGGATCCTGTCCCATGTCAGCCGTCCTCTGTGAGAAAGTTGGTGAGTACCCACTTAAACCAATGCCATCTTGCCCTTCCAAGCCTATTCATTTCTTCTTTTAGTCATTCAACAAACATTTAGTCCTCAAATACTTCAAGGCAGGCACTAAATATCATTCTGGGAAGAAAGAAATGACATGACATTTTTCTTATTATCAAGGAAATTACATTTAAAAGGGATAAAAGATATTGAATTGAGTGCATGCAATATCCTAAGATGTACTGAACTCTTGGTGAAGTGGATCCATATCTTTGGATGAACCCTATGGAGGTTAGTGAAAGCTTCACAAGGAAGCTGATATTGTACTGCAGTTGGAAGGAGGAATTGGAGTAATTCCAGGAGGACAATTTGATAGAACCGGAACAAAAAGAGTTGAGAGGGACACCAATGTGGGATCAATCAAACTTAAGGTTTTGTGAGGTTTTAAGAGCACTTCATATCATTTGATGAACAATGAGAAGCAGGGAGGAAAATGTGGAACATGAGCCTGGCAAGGTGGCAGCCCCCAGATAACAGAGAGCCTTGTGTTTTGTCCTGAAGATTGATCTTTATGTTTGAAGTTATTGGAGAGCTAGAGCAGGGATTTTAGAAGATGATGTCCATGAAAATTCTGGCCCTGTTGAAAATTCTTTCTGGGTCATCATGAATATTTCTGCTGTCAAAACACCAAAGACATGATGAGGGCTGGAAATAGCCCAGTAGACATGGAAAAGGAAGTTTTGGAAGTGAGTCTGGTTCGGGTTTAATCATAATTATAAAATATTCACTATTAATTCTAGGCACAATGCCAAACATTTGATTTTCATTATTTTTTTCGATTACTTCATGAAATTGGCTTAAAAATTCTGTTTTAATTGAAAAAGAATGGGAGACTCACAACAGTGTGATGTTCTCGTCCAAGGCATGGATTTGTGTTTGGACTGACTTGGGGTTTGATAATCTTAGGATTTTGCCTTTCACTAACAATCTTATTTCTTAATAAACTATCTTTGAGGACAATATTAGATTTATAAAAGAAATTCAAGGATAGTAGAGAAAGTCTCTAATAATCTCTCACCTTCTTTCCTTTATTATTGTCATCTCTCATACAAAATAAAGATTATATTTACTTGTCATAAATTCTTAGTCCCTTTGCTATGGGGACAGCTTCACAGAATCTCCTCATTTTTCATCCCTGGGAATGGAGGGGGCCTGCAGCTGCAGGCAGGATAATCCCATCCACTGTATCCATGGAATATAAACCTTCTCTCACTTGGAGGTGGAGTGGACATCACCATCCCAAAATCCCCAGGATTGGGGGAAGAGCTATGGACTAGAATGGACTTGGTGGTGTTCTGTC
>JAQZBX010093549.1:0-12138 GCA_029593785.1 Cabassous unicinctus | reverse complement strand
TAGGAGGTACCGGGGACGTACATGCAAAGCAGGTGCTCAACCCCTGAACTATACCTGCTCCATGCAGGATGGGTCTTAATTCTATTTCTGGAGGCCTTAAAGAGAAGGCCACAGAGAGAGAAGCCCCAGGGAGCTGCCAGAAGCCAGAAGTCAATGGAACGGGAGGAGAAAGGCTGCCATGTGCATTGCCATGTGATGGAAAAGCCAAAGAACCCCAAAGATTGCTGGCCAGCCAGAAGATGCTGACACCAGGAGGTAGCAAGTTTTCTAGACAATATACTCCTGTTGTTAAGCCAACCCATTGTGTGGTCTTTATTTTAGCAGCTAAGAAACTACAACACCCTCCCATCCATTCTTCTCCTTTGCTGGGGGGACAGCTGTTTTAGATCCAGAGATGGAACTCATATGCTGAAGTCTGTATACCCACCAGCCGGATTCCTGAATGAGCGGAGCGTGTACAGAGCTGCCCAACCCTGGACCACCTGTCTCCCTTGGGGCTGTACAAAAGGAATCTCATCCTTGTTGAGCAGCTCTGTAACTTTCTCTGCTACAGCCGCTTGTAATCTATTTATACCCTGACTAGTACAATAACATTGGGCTGGGTTCTTTGAATATGGGGAGTCCATTCAATCCTACTAGGTTCTAGAATTGTTCATATAATTTCATCTCAAGACTTAAGTTGGTTTTAAAATTAAAATAAATTGCCCTTCTTAGGCAAAAAAAAAAAAAAAAAAAATCACATGTGTGTGATATTTTAGGTAAATGATGAAAACTGAAATCCATCAGGCAACTCATTAACAAAAGAGAGAACCTGTTAAAGCCACATTCTCTGTCAAGCTTGGGCTTCTTGAGAGCCAGAGAAAGAACCTCCAGGCAAGCTGAGTAAACAGGTAATTTAACAATTAATGAGTCAACTCCATTGAGATTACATTTCAACAAAATGGAACATCATCCGGGGCTCAGAAAATGGGTTTACACATAGGGCAGTATAAGAATTCTTCATGTAACCAGATTTCCAAGAAACTGACACCTGCTTTTGCTGCCTTCAGAAAGTACTGGAGCTGCAACAATAATGCCAAAAAAATTTTTTAATGAAAATTAAAAAAAAAAAAGTACTGGAGGAGGCAAGACCTAAGCTAAAGTTGGTTCGGCCTATCAGTCAAGGTGTGAGGAAGCAGGTACTTTCACACATGTTGGTAAGAACTGCAAATTGGTCAAACATGTTCTGGGAAGGAAAATAGGCGATAGCCCATCAACATTATAAAGGCATGTGAATCCTCTCCTAGCAACTACATTTCTATAAATATTTTTAGCAAATACAGGTGCATGCATGTTCAAAATCTTTGTGCGAGGATGGTTGGGACTTCTTTTCTGTAGCAGGCAAAAAACTAGAAATAACCTAAAAGGTAGGCTGTGGACTGACTATATAAAATATGGCATAAAAACCACAATCGAGGGCAGGAGTGGATGTGGCTCAAGGAGTTGAGTGCCTGCCTCCCACATGGGAGGTCCTGGATTTGGTTCCCGATGCCACCTAAAGAAAACAAATAACAAGCAAAACAACAAGCAAACAATGAGCAAATAGACCAGGGACCCAACTCAGGGGAGCTGATGTGGCTCAGTGGTTGAGTACCAGTCTTCCGCATATAAGGTCTCAAATTCAATCCCCAGTCCCGGTACCTCAAAAACAAAAACAAACAAACCCAAAAAATCCACAATAGACCCATTAAAAAGAATATGGGGACTGTGAGTGTTGCTATGGAAAGATGTACAAGATACATAAAAGAAATAAAGCTGAAAGAGTGCACATGATAAATTCCACTCTATTTAAAAATGTACACACAATATCCCAGCAATTGCAGAGAAAGCGGGATAAAACTAAAACTTTTCCCATTATAACTTTTCTCTTCTGTTGATTTATTTTTTGAACCATGCACATATTTCACACTAAAAAACTAGTTAAACAAAACATTTGAGATGAAAACCTGGAGAATGAGCATTAAGACGCCCATATGGAGGATGGGTTAGGGGCAGCTGAGCCAGGAAAGAGGGCCAGTCTCAGAGCCATACATTTATAAACAATCTTGGAACAGTTTGTGAGGTTTGCATTGCTATCCCCACCTCTGCAAATGAGGAAACTGAGGTCTGGAGACAGTAAGGCAGCTGCCCAAATTCCCAGCTGGGAAGTGGCCTGACCCGGATTTGCGTGTAGGTGTGCTTGACCTCAACATTCACACTCCTTCCCCATGTGCCGCTCTGATAGCTCTGATTTTATTTAGAAAGTACAGGGATGTGTTCAAGGGCTGGTCGTGACTAGGCCAGAAAAGCACAGGCAAGCCTTCGTGGTTTTTCATCCTGTTAGCCTCAGCCTACCAAGATTCTTTCACCTCTGACGATGAAGATGGTTCAGTCATCCAAAGATGCAACTAAAACCTCTGATCTCACTAATGCTTCAGAGTACCCAAAACATGTAAAATTTAAATGAACTGACTGCTGTGATTAACAGCAATAACGCTCTTTGTTTCCATACTTGTGGCTGACTTCTTTTTTCATCCAATTGTTCTGCTTTCCTGCTTTAATCTTTTTTAAAAAACAGCACAGCACAGCTAGTTCATCTTTCTTTGAAAAATAAAGACCTTATGGCATCTTACTGCCAACCTTCTGAACATCAGTTCTTAGGCTACAGCATTTACTGTGGATACAGAATAACGAATATTTGGTTATCAAGTTACCCACTGTGGGATCCTAAGGACCCAGTGAGGCTTCCCCTGCTAACCCCCTTTCAGACACTCAGGCCTGACCATTTTCCTTCTTTCTCCATCCCCCTACTCCCAGTACTTTGGGTAAGGCCCCAAGGCTCCCTTGACCCAGTAACAGCCCAAGTGCTCCCTCCATCCCTTCTACCTCTAAACTGATGTACACAAGCCACTTTAAAAAGAGACCTCAGTCCCTTGTAATGTTGATATTAAGATAGTGGTCACCAGAGGTTCTGAGGGGATGCGGAGGGAAGAATAGGTGGAACATGGGGCATTTTGGAGGCATTGGAATTGTTCTGCATGATACTGCAATGGTGGTTACAGGCCATTACACATTTTGTCAAAACCAATAAAATTGTATGGTACAAAGTGTAAACCATAATGTAAACTATAGATCATGGTTAGTAGCAATGCTTCACTATTTGTTTATCAATTGTAACAAATGTACCACACCAATATAGGATGTTATTAATAGGGAAAAATGTGAGAGAGGAAGGGGGTGGGGTATACAAGAGTCCCCTATATTTTTGATGGAGTTTTTCTGTAGTCTAAAACTTCTTTAAAAAATAAAGTTAGAAAAAAAGAGAGAAACCTCTGTCCACACAAAAACCTGTGCATACAAAAAACAAAACAAAAACACCTGTGCATGAATTTGTTCACAGCTGCTTTATTTGTAATCGCCCCAAACTGGAAACCCAAATGCCCTTCAGTGGGGAAATGGTAAAATAAACTGTGCTATATCCATCCCGTGGAATGCTACTCAGCCATAAAAAGGAACAAACTACTGATGCACACAACTTAGCTGGCTCTTTATGGACATTATGCTTAGTGAAAAAAATGTCAATCTCAAAAGGTCACATAGTGCATGATTCCATTTATACAACATTCCTTAAATGACAAAACTATAGAGGTGCAGAGCAGATTGATGATTTCTGGGGTTAGGGATGGTGGGGAGGAGGCATTGGTGTGACTATAAAGGGGCAGCATGAGGGAAATCTTTGTGGTGATTGTGGTGGTGATGACGACATGAATTTCCACATGTGATGAAATGGCATGGAACTCTGCATATACTGTATCTGTGTCAATTTCCTGGTTTTGATACTGGACCATAGTAATATAATAATACAACCATTGGGGGAAACTGGGCAGAGGATACACTAGTTTTGCAATTTCTTGTGGCTCTATAATTATTTCAATATAAAAAGTTAAAAGGGAAAAAGAACGATCTATTGAAAATAAGTTGTGATTGTACCACTCTCCTGTTTAGGTTCTTTCAATAGTGACCAGTCTGCATGGAGAATAAAGTTCGAAGCACAGGAGACCCTGGGCACACCCAGCTCACTCTCAGGCAATATGAGACTACCTGCAATCCACAGATGCACTGGCTACCGCACTCCTTTGGGCCTTCGCCTGAGTCCCATCTGCCTGCAATGACTTCCCTCCCCCGTTTGTTCTCCTGGCCAACCTTCGCCCTCTTTAAAAATTGAGTTCAAGCACCTGCTCCTCTTGGAAGTCTTCCTCTATAGTCTTTTCCTTCAAACTGTGCTGGACATGCCCTCTGTTTTATGGCATCGCAAGTCTGTGATCACTTTTACTCGGTGAGCTTCCTCAGGGCAGAAAATATATCTGATTCATTTCTCAATTCCCTAATTACCCAGTGGGTGGATGTTGGTTAAAGGTGAAACTAAGTGAGAGAGTAAATGTAGTGGGGCAGTGAAAGGCAGTGGTGGAGATGAGGACTCTGGAGTCAGGCTCACAGGTGGCCTGCCCCTTAGGTGGGTGACCGTGGGCAAGTGACTAGACTCATCTGTGAATCAGAAATGGGGATAAGCACAGATTCAGCCTCAGCAGACAGTTAGCACGGAACCCAGCCCAGGGTAAGTTCTCAATGTTAGCTGATATCAGGACAGATATTGTCAGGCCCATTGACTAAAACTGCTTCCACAAGCAATTGTCTGTATCCTGAAAATGGGAACTAAAATCTAGTTAAGTGCAAACCTTGATAACATGACTAATATTGGGTGGGCACTTCAGTGAAAGCTACACTAGATGGAAGGCAATTCTTCACTGAACTGACTTTTCATTCTAGGCTGGAGCAGGCAGATGATGTTTCAGGAAAACTGAAGAAAATTCTAAAGACAGTTTTGAAGACACTGCTTCATGCCATGTTAAGTGTAGATACGTTTCTGAAAGTACAGTTAAATGCTAGGAAGGCAGATTTTGATCACTAGAATTACCGGCCAGTGCTAGGGCTGTGCACACTAACAGAGCTGGTGAGTTTATTTCCTGGGCTGCACTCTCACGGCTAGACTTGCAAAAACCCAACTGGCAGCAGCATCAGTTTGATAAACAATGTTTAAATGGTCTAACTAACTTAAATCACTTACGGTTCTGTAGAAATAGATGTTTTTCTTAGGAATATAAGTTACTCTAAAAGCAACTATTCTTTCTCAAAATTAGCATCACAAGGGGTGGGTAAAGATAAAAAAATATGCTTTTAAACCAAATTCTCAGTTTTCCTAACCTGGCCTATAGAAAGATGAACTTCTGGTGTACCACTGAAAGGTGGTTTCCACAGTCTGTGCTCCAACAGCCAAATAATTCAGTTATAGAAATACCTCAAATTTTAAATTCCTAACAGGCACGAACCTAATTAACATAAAGGTATCTATTATTAATGTCTCATTTTAAGAAAACAAAACAAATATCTCATTTGTCATCCATATATTCTTAGAACCTACTGATTCCTGAGATATCAGAATATCAGTGTTTGCTTAAGAAAGGAACTAGGGTAAAATTAAGTGGCAGGGGAAAAGAAAGGAGGGGAATATGTTAGAGGAGAAAAAATCAATAAAATTAAATAAAATCAATTGTTGAATCTTACATTCAACTGTTTAATAAACTTCCTTAGTTGTAAGGAATTCCTACGTTAAAATGTGGCTATTCTCGCTCATTATTTTTATATCTATTCATTTATACCTCAACGTCTTCCAAAGAGGATGTGAGGCATCCATTAAAAATGTTTTAACTGGCAATTCAAAGGCCAGTTATGAAATTCAGAAAATCCACAGTTCTTTTTAAAATGAGTTCTTGTTTCTGTGGGGTCAGTCGTAATGTCCTCCTTTCATTCCTGATTTTATTTATTTGCATCTTCTTTCTTTTTTTTTCCCCTTTGTTAGTCTTGCTATGGGTTTGTCAATTTTATTGATTTTCTCAAAAGATCAGCTTGTTTGGCCAAAGATATACAAACTTGACTCCCAACAAATATGCCCTCCTAACGAATCAATGGATTTGGCACTGAGCATCAAAATTTGCTAATCTCACAGCATGAGACAACCAGTCCTCTAGAAGGAAGAGCACACCACCACCCAGGAAGGAGTCTTGCCAAAAGAATCCATCCTGAACCTGACCAAAACTCGTCTAGACACTAATTTTCAGTAAATATAGAAAAACACATTAGATCACACTACAGAGATACAATCAGCAAAATCCCAATTCTGGAAATGCTATAGAACAACAAAGTTCTCCAAGGATATAAACTACAACAAAGGGGGACAGATGTGGCTCAAATGGTTGGGCATCCAACTCCCATATGGAGGGACCTGGGTTCGATCCCTGGGACCTCCTGGTAAAAAAACAAAAACAAAAACTAAACTACAACAAATAAGTGACAAGAAAAACAAAAAAGAAATAGAGAGAGAACCTACAGATTAAAAGAGACTTAAAGACATCAAGCAATCACAATGTGTGGACAGACCTTAGCTGGCTCCTAACTCAAATAAAGAAACTGTTAAACTATAAAGTTCCTGGGAAATTTGAAGACTGACTGGTTATTACCAAAAATAGCTGCCCTACTACCAAATCAATAGTGTTAAGGAAAAAAATGGAGTTTCTTTTCTACCCTATGCATCATGAAAATGGGAATGTATTTACTCACTATTAACTGCTTCGTTTGGAACTTTTCTTCATCCAGAAAATTAAGATGATTTTATTTTAGAGACAAACATGAAATTCAAGTGTACCTGCTAACATTTAGGGGATCAAATAAATGCATTTTAATCTGCCAACACATCATTTAAAGGCATGGCACTCTGACAACTCAATTCTCAGGAATATCAAAGCTCTCCAGAGAAGACTACCTAAATAGGATTCCTTTTAACCCCTCAGTATCCTTTTGCAAGAAAAAAAAAAAAAAAAAAAAGGTTAAATGCAGGAAAGTATCATTCCAATTGGATGTTGTTTTTGCAGTACAACAAATTAAAAGGCAAGGTGCTTAATTTTAAAATTAATTTTCATTCAATTTTAAAAGCTCAGCGCTAAGGGACCCTGGAAAGAACACTGCATCTGGGGGGAGACCTGGGTTCAAATTTCACTTACCAGCTGCTTGGTATGAAACAGACTGCTTAAACTCAGTAGGCCTCAATTTCCTCCTCTGAAAAAAGGAATTTCATAGCTGCTACTCACAGGGTTCCTGTGACAGTTAAATCAGAGTACCTGGGCCTTGACAAGGTAAGCAGGGCCTAGCTTCCCTGGCTTTAGGCAACCTTTCCAGCTCATCACAGTTTTTCCTTCCTACACAGCAGGTCCCGGAGGCTGAAAATCCTGCAACCAAGCTGAATGAGGTTTATGTTTTGTTTGGCTCACAGCTTAAAAAAAAATTTTTTTTTTAATTAGCTATTGCCAATATTTAAAAATAAAGAAAAAAATCTGGCATTCCAGCTTCTTTTTAAAAATCTCTGGGTAGGGCTCTCTGGTTCTCCATCACTCCTAGCTTTCTCGCACCTGGCCATGCCAGCTGGTTCCCAAACTTCGCACTGCGCTGCCATGTCCTCTTTCCCATGTCCTCCCCTTTCATACTTCTGGGTCTCTCCCTGCCTGGAAAACTTATCACCCCTCAAGGCCCGACTCCATCACTACCTGTCACCTCCTCCATGTTCCATGGCACAGCCCCTCCACTATGGCAGATGTCCTCCATGTCTGCCTTCCTTCAGGGGTTCTTAGGCTCTCTGGAGAAAGGGACCCTGTTACCATCTCCTTTGTGTCCCCAGTGCCTAGCACAAAGCCTGACCTAGATAATGTAGAACTCAGTAAATGTCTCCTGAATGTGTCAAAGGACACTAAAGCTAAGATATAAATATGTAAGCTTTTATATCGACAGCTTGTTTCAACAGTTACCAAATAAAGAGGTCAAGGGCATTAAAATGTTTCAAAAATGAGAACAAGCTTCCATCTGCTTAGGAGTTTCACAAGTTAGTCAAAAGTTACTAAACGAGTGGATAAATCAGAGGCAACAGCCAAGCAGGGTTAATTCTACAGATCATTCATTCATTCAACTGATATTACTGAGTACTTACTGAGTGCTTTCTAAGCATTGAGAACACAGCAGTGAATAAATCCGACAACTACCTGTTTTCATAACGCTTATATCCTCATAGGGCAAAGAGAAAATAAACAGGCAAATAAAATAGTTTCAAACCAGAGTAAGCAGCTAAGAAGAAAATTAAAGCAAGGAGATGGAACGACTAAGGGAAGAAAGAGGGTAGTCAAAGAAGGTCATGCTGGCCAGAAATATGAATGCTGACCAGGAGCCAGCTGTGCTCCGGAAGACAACTCCAAGCAGAAGAGACAGGGAGTGCAAAGGTCCTGGGGTACATGGGGCTTGGCATGGTCAAAGCGAGTGAGGTGAGTGGGATAGCAGCTCAGTGCTCTGGAAAGGGGAAGTGGTAGAAGAGATGGGCAGGACGCACTCAGGAGTCGCCAGGCTTTGAGTCTGCAATGAATGACCAGACACTGGAGAAGCGGAGGATAGGGGGAGAAGGGGGAGGTGGGGTCCTGCTACAGACACACACCAGCAAGAGGCAGTATGCCGTCCATTTGCCCAAAAATGTGCACTGGGCTCCTGCTACAGGGGCTTTCACACAGTCCTACAGCCTGACAACAACCCTGTCCAAAAGAGCAGACATTTCCCCCATTTTCCAGGGGGGAAATCTAGGCACAGCGAGGATCTCAGCCTTGGCCAAGGTCGCGGGGACCAGACCCCGGGCTCCCGAGTCTCTCTGCGTGGCTGTGCAGCTGCGTGCCCCACGGTCGGGAGGGACGGCACCTGCAGAGACTCCCTCAACCCGGGACAGGTCTGCCGAGGCCAGGCCAGAGAGCCAGCCCGCAGCCCGGGGCTGCGGACAGTCGGACCGGAGGCGGCGACTGAGGCCGCCCGGAAGGCAGGGGCGGCGGCCCGGAGCCACCAGCGCCCTGCAGCCCCAGGCTGGCGGCCTCGCGCCCACCCGCCGCCCCTCCCTGCGGGGCCCGGCCAGAGCAGCCCCCGCCAGGCCTAGCCCGCCCGCCGGGCTCACCTCGCCTCCCCGCCGCCGCGCCAGGCGGAGAGGGCGAGCGGGCGGATTGGCGGCTCCGCGTGCTTGGCTGCTCGCGGCTCCGCTGCCCCCAAGCTCGGCCGCCACCGTGCACCGCGCCGCCCCGCGCCGCCGCCGCAGTGGGTGTGAGGGGCGCCGGGGCGCTTCGACCCTTCCGGTCCCTCTCCCTCCTCCCCCTCCGCCGCTGCCGCCGCCGCAGCCGCCGCCGCCGCGGCGCCGAGCCTGACCGACCCGCGGTTCGACCAATCAGCGTGCGGAGAACCTGGCCGGCCCGGCCAATCGCGCCAGGGGGCGGGCCGTCGGGGGGCGGGGCCAGGGGCGCGGCCGGGCGCCTGAGGGCTCGGTGCGGACTCCGCGCGGACTTGCGCTTCGGGGCCCGCGCACAGGCGCGGAGCCGCCGACTGGCCCCAGCGCGTGGGGCTGCAGGGGTCGCGGGGGGCGGGGGGGCCGGCGACAGCACGCGGAGCCGGGAGGGTGCGGAGAGGTTGGGCAGACAGACAGACACACGGGTCCGGGAGCCGGGCGGGGGCGTCTCACCGCTGTGGTGTTCGCGGGGGGATCCCGGCCTCAGGCACCGCAGGTGCAGCTCGGCGGCCTGGAGGGGAACGCGGCGCCGGCCCCTGTCGGGGGGAGCCCGGGGCGAGGGCTGGCGGAGTCCGGCGGATAACGGCCCCGGGGAAGAGAAGGAGGCGGAGATGGGAGGGAGGAACCGGGAGAGGCGCGGGATCTGGCGCGGCCGCTACGCGCGCCTCAGTGAGCGGGTTTGTGGTGGGTGCGGCCAGAAGCCACTTGGGAGGTGGGTGGGAGGGGGGGGCGAGGAGATGGAGATGGAGAAGTAGAAGTAAACAGGTACCCTGGGGCGGGGGCGGGCAGGAGAGGATAAGCCGGGGCGCTTGGTGGCAGGAGATCCTGGGAGATCAGAGGCGACAGTCGCCTCTGTCGCAGAGGAGTAAAAGGGCAGGGTGATAAATGCAGGAGGGGGTTGTAGTGCTGAGGGCCTGCTAGGGACTAGGGTCTGTTTGTCCTGAGCTGCTTTTGAGGCTTCTGCAGCCCGCGGGCCTCTTCGGTTCCTGCAGGCCTGAGGTGTCCTGACATGATGGGACAATCTCGGGTTTTGGGTGTTGCTGCATCGGCGTCTGGGATTGGCAAAGCTCCAAGTGAGGGAAGGAGGTGGGACATATTTAGAGAAAGCTCAGAGGGTGATCAATTGCGGGAGGGGAGAGTTGGACTTGGGGAACAGGAAAGTAGGAAAAGGTGGTTGTTAAGTGGTGACTGGAGGAGGAGCAACTGTCACAAGAGGCCTGGTTCCACGGATTGACTAGGGGTGGGGCCAAAGTGGGGGGCGGGAGGAGCAGGGCTCCGCAGAAGAGGAGGTCAAGGGGCTGGGGGAGGGGTTTTGGAGGGTGCTGGCAGAACTGGAGAGGGCAAGGCTTTGACCCAGAGCACCTAAAGGTGGGACAAGGCTTGGTGACACCAGGATCTTAGGGCCTTAGAGGAGGGGTGGAATAGAAGAAGGGCTCCAGCTAACGTGTCCCCCTTAGGCCACTCCCCACCTTGGCCACCAGAGGGAGTTTTCTAAAACTGACTGGCTCATCCCTGCTTTAGCGTGACCTACAAGGAAGGGCGCACCTGGCACTTGCCTCGGGCACATTTGCATGACAGAAAACAATGAACCAAAAATTGCTCCCATCAAGGATTTTGGCAAACTAGTAAAAACCTGACCTTCAGAGCTATGGTTCTACCAGGGAACACTCAAGGGCCCTTCCCCTCAGAATAGAAAGGGGACACTGGTTCCCAGATACTCTCCAGGCCTGATTTTACACCACCCAGCTTTAAAACACACCCTATCCTCCATGCCAAGGGAGTAGCAAAAACCACCATGCGTGGCATAGGGTAAATATTTCACCCTAAATTTTCTGTAAAGATTCTAATCCAAAGATATTCCTTTTTTTCCCCTGGGTTATGAGATGCAGTGAACGTTTGTGGACACAGCTTGGGTGACAGGTTAGGGAGGGCACAGAATCCTCTTGGAGGAGTGCACAGAATCCTGGACAAGGCAGACAAGTGTAGCAAGAACTGGGGGTGGGACTGGGAGGCACTTGATTGAGTCCTCCAAGTGGGGAAGACCTCCTGCATGAGGAGGAACCTGCACCTGAGGCTGGAAAGCAAGCAGGGTTGTTACTGTACAAGGGCACTTGGGCCCAGTGGTTCAGAAGGGTGGACCCGTGTACTGTGTTCAGGGAACCACAAGTCACCTGGTCTTCCTGGAGATGCAGCATGGGAGTGGAGAGGTTGGAGAATTAGAAGGACCCTAAAGACAGACCAGTCCCGCTGATGGGTGGTCCCCGAACTGGCTGCAATCAGCTGGTAATATCTTGTTGGGCCCAGAGAGGTGTTTTGTTTTATTTTCAGTTTTTCATTTTACTTAGTGGCTAACATTTAAACATTGGTGGGTTTTGCTTGGGAAAATCTTTAGTATTGGCATCTCTTGAGTAGTTAGAAGATCTGGCATTGTGGAGCCCACATTCCCAAGAATGGTAGCAACCCCTTTAGGTAAGATCCCACCACAGTTGCTACCATTCCCTATTGCCTACTCCTGGCTGTGCCTTTCCTTAGTCTTTACCTTGTGGCCCCGGGGTATTGTCACAGGCTGGAAACCCCACTATGGAGACAAAGGGCAGCTGTTAAGAGGTGTTAAACAAGGAAGTGAGTGATGGATGTTTGTTTTAGGAAAATCACTGGGGCACTAGAGGTTTGGTGGTGGTGGTGAGGAACTTAGGGCTATCAGACCAGTTAGTGGGCAAAGGCCCTTGTGAGAAAGGATGGAGCCTGCCCTGGGGCCATAGTAGCAGATGTCAAAAGGAAGGAATTGATTTTAAAACTAGTTCAAGTCTTTAAGGAAATGCAAATTAAAACCACCTTGAGATGCCACTACGCACCTTTTAACACAGCTGAAAAAAAAATCTGACAATGCCAATTGGTGGTATGGTGGATATCAAATTATTGGCGGGGAT
>JAQZBX010093548.1:0-12138 GCA_029593785.1 Cabassous unicinctus | reverse complement strand
AATGTTCTCAAATGAATGATAAGTATGTAATACTAACATAGGATATTAATATTTGGGTGGGTGTGGAGAAAATACACCAAATGTAAGATATGGACTAGAGTTAGTAGCAATATGTTGATGATGCTCTTTCATAGTTTGTAACAAATATTTCAAAATAATGCAAGTTGTTGTTGAAGGGGAAATGTATTGGTGCCTTATAAGATGATTTGTATGTTTGTTTTGTAGTTCTACAAATTTTACTGGAAACTTACTTATATATATTCATGTATGAATGATATACTTCAATAAAATTTTACTTTAAAAAATAAACCCAAAGTTCATAGAAAATACTTAAAGCATAAAAATAAAATAGAATTCACCATTTTGTAAATCCAATGTAATAATTCAGGAAAGGTTCATTTAGGTCATCACTTGAAATGTGGCTGGAGAACAGAATACATATATCTTACCAAATATCCTGCAGATCACCTGCTGGTTACAATGAAAAGAAAGAAAAATATAACACAAAAATAGAAAGGAACCTTGACAAATGTCCAAAATGGTGGACAACACTTTGATCAAAAGATCAAAGCTAGCATCAATTATAGTGAAATAACCTGGCTTCTTGTTCTTAATGGGTTACAACATGTGGTACAAGATCGCCTATGAATTATTCTCGGCAAAATTTGCAACCCCAATACAATGAAGCCTTCAGATTAAACTTTCAGTTTATTAGAAGCACAGGGCATAGAGATCCAAGTTCATGCCATGGGGAAATAGCTATACAAAATGGGGAACTACTTAAAGACCACTGCAAGTCCTGTTTTCAAGCCAATATCATTAATAATAATAATAATAAGAAAAGCTGTGGAGTGTTCTCGATTTCATAAAACCAAAAAGAAAATTTGAATATGGAATGTATTTAGATAACATTAGAGAATTATTGGTTTTTGGGGTATGAGAATGTTTTTCTTTTTGAAATATACACATTAAAGTATTTAGGATGAAGTGTTTTGATGTCTGGAACTTACTTCAAATGTTTCAGCACAGATAGGTGGATAAACAGAAAGTTAAAGTAGATATGGCCATATGTTAACAATTGTTAAAGTTAGGAGGATTTACTTTATAGAGTGAAACTGGCGTGGTTTCAAGGCCTAGTACATTCTCCTTCTAGTTTTTGGAGAAGTTGTGAAATTTTAAAAGCATTTTAAAGCTTCCATTTTCTCATCTGTACAATGAGGTTTAAAATGGTATCTGTTTCATAGGATTACTCTAAAATGACATGAGAAAATGCAATACAGATATGTTATTTACTGTTGAGGATGTTGGAACAAATTTCCCCATTAGAAATGAAGAGATAGATAGCCTACTCATGTTGCTGTTCATTAAAACATGTTTTGAATGTTCATGTCACTAGTACAAACCAGAATATTTGATAATGTTTGATTTTTCAAAATTATGAAGATAATAACTATTCATTGATTCTCTATTATTTTCCAGAAACTGGGCACTAGGAAGATAGCTATAAAAACAAACAACAAAGAAAAACATTCAGGCAATATCCTTGCATTCAAAGAGTTGATATTTTAGTTTGGGAAGACAGTAATAAAATCAGTTGATACATTATCCCTTAGTGGGTGCCATGCCTTGTAATGAAAAATAAAGCAAAGTGAGGAGGCTAGAGAGAAGGGTCAGGGAAGGTCACTCAGATTAGGTAACTTTTGTGTTAAGCCATATCTATAATTATAATATAAATATAAATGGATAAATAAAATAAAAATTTCAAAGTTTGGTGGCAGGAATACTGAAGTAAGAAAAACAAGTAAATATTTCTAAGACCAAGTCTTATTTTATGTTCTAATTTCTTACAAGCACTAGGAGGTTACCTGTGGATCACAGCACCTGGAAATGACAGCACATCTGTTCTTTGTCTCCTCAATTATGTCTGCCCATTCCTTTCTATTTTTATTGTCCTTGCACTATCAAAACAGAAATAAATGCCTTTCTGTTTTTTTGCCATACGTCTTGTTCCATCCCTCCTGAATCCAATTATTTTGAATGCTTTCCCTATAATTAACCTTTTATATGACAAATAATTGGGGTTATATATGAATTGAACTAGAGAACAGTATTTTGAGGTCCATAAAACCATTACCCCCATTTCACAGATGAAGAAATGGAGGCTTAGGTAAGTTAGGTCACTAACCCATGCTCTCAGATATAGCAAAAGGCAGAGCCAAAAGACAAACACTGGCTTGCCAGTTCCTGAACCAGTAAATTTCCTATTACTACTAAGGAAATTCTACCTCAATTCAATATGTCCTAATTTCTTATTTTTCAGAAAGGGCTGGCTTAATTCCTGCCTCAGTGCTTTTCTTAAGAGGTACCCCTTGCTAGGAGGGCCTTTCCACCATCAGCTGAGTTATCTAGTTGTAGCCTTTCCTGACCACACTGTCCCCACTGGTCCCTTTCTGTGGACAGTATGTCTTGATGTTTCCCAATGAGAATAGGCTTTGAGCACTTCTCCAAATCCTTATATTTCAAATCTTAGGTTTCACATATGGCTGTGATAGAGCTGAATATTCATTTCTAGAATTCTCAATCTCTTGTTTTCATAATGTTGGTTTTAACTCTGGTTTTAAAATATTAACCATCACTCATATTCTGATTTATAACCCAGTAAAGCTCATTCCAATCCTCTATGACAATTCCCTCATAATTTTTAAGGCACAGCAATTATAACAATAGTCTGTATAGTTGATTTGCTAAAGAGATATATAAAAATTTGTGTATATTGTCATTTGGGTTATATCAAATTTTCACATTCATTTCCAATGCCAAAATCCAAATCTTTATACCCAAGGCTCTAAATTTATTTTAAAAATTGCATATTTATGTGGGTTCTAATCAAACCTTACAATGCTTACTTTTCAGTATAACAACTGGCTGTACTCTTATTCATTTTCACACAGAATGAGAATTCCACTTAACTTGCATTAACAGTATTTATTGGAAAGTAAAAGCTAATGATTAGAATTATCAACTTAAGTACAATTTGTTGATGGTAATTTGAAAGTGGAGTGTAGAACTTACTACTGGGATCCAGTAAATTACCTGGATAGAGTGCCTGGATGTGGCACTCTAGAGGCTAACCTATACTTTGATAGGCTAAATATTCTTCTTAATGATAAACTTACTAAAATAACAATGTCTTTTCCCAGGTTATGTACAGGAAGATGTGAAAAAAGTTGGTGCCTGTGGTGGTTTAAAGCTGTGGGTACACAAGAAAAACATGTTCTTAAGGTTAATCCATTCCTGTGGGTGTGAACCCATTTTAAGTAGGAATTTTGACGAGGATACTCCAGTTAAGATGTGACCCACCACATTCAGGATGGGTCTTAATCCTATCACTGAAGTCCTTTATAAATGGAATGAAGAGGGAGAGAGAGAGATAAAGTCACGGAAGCAAGAAGCTGAAATCAGTAAAACCCACAGGAGAAAGAAGAGACCAGCAGATGCCATGTGCCTTGCCATATGGCAGAGGAGCTAAGGACCACTCACAGCTGGTCTTTGGGAAGTAAGCATCACCTTAATGATGCCTTGATTTGGACATTTTCCTGGCCTCAAACTGTATGCTAATAAATTTCCAGTGTTTAAGCCAACCCATTTCAATGGTATCTGCCTTAAGCAGCCTAGGAAACTAACACTGTGCTTTTGCTCACTTTGACTTCAGTAAGCTGAGTCCCAGAAAGACTCTGTGCTCATGGAAAAGGTGTGGGAAATATTTGTGGTAACTGAGCTGAGGATGTACTTGGGGAACCTGTAATGACTTCACCAATCTCATGAAGATCATAAGGTGAGGATCTTGATTAGGAGAGATGGGTGTTTTCCCATTCCTTCTGATCATCCTGTTGATTTTTGCCACTCTTGATTCTGTTTCTTCATTTCCCACTCAACCTTCATTTTCCCTCTGACTCATTTTTCCTTGATCATTGTACTGCTGCACTGTGAACATTTCTACCATGAAAGACAGATGTCTCCCAGCTAGACACTGGGAACAGATTCCATAGGGAAGACCTTCATTTCCAGACAAAGGCCATCCAGCAGGATGACCTCATTATCAAGTTCAAAATTTGACCATAGATTAACAGCCCAGATATAATGGTCAATGTCACTGGACATTGGATATATTGTCTAACAGGCAAAATCCATGACTCTCAGGAAAATATTCCCATTCCTGGACACATTTCAAGCTGTCTTGTGATGGGGGGAAAGTGCAGAGCCTTGACACAAGCCTGCGGCCAACTATCATGTAACTAACTTTGAATTGAGTTCTCAACAAGTAGATAGGGACAAACCTGAGAGCTATTTCAAGGTGAAGAGATGACTTGCTAAATCCTATAAATAGAATGTCCTTCTTCCCTTTCCAGTTTTGCTAGGATCTTTCCTTTGATGTCTTCCCCAGGCCCTCCCAGTGGATATCCTTCCATTTTAGGGAGGAAAAACAAAGAAAGGAAATTGCTTTAAATATCCCTACTCCCAACCCACCTGGGTCCACTGTGTACAGCAGTCAATGCCAAGGACACTACACAAACGTTCAGAGTCATGCAACAGTCACAGAGCTGTCTGCTCCCTCTCTGGGCTTGAGAAGGAGGGTACATCACTGATGAGCACTTTTCATTTAGGATGCACAGGGAAACAAACCACACAGTAGACTCTATGATTGTTCCCTTCATATAAGTTCACAGATCCTACAGCTCTAGAGCATGCTCAGTGACAGAAGAATTACAAGTGGTGAAGTTCTCTCCATTTCATTAAGGCTTTCCCACCTTCATCAAGGAGACAAAGCTATCTTGGATGAAGGTGTCATCTCTTCTGACAATAGATTGGTAAACATAAATTACTTCCCATCCTTCTGAACTCAGCACTGAGCAACCCCCAGAATTCCACATCTCACATTGGAGATATGTGAGGATTAATGCTCTCATCCTTCCTGAAGGGTAGTTTCTGGTTCTATTAGGTCTGTGTATTCCCAACCATCCCATTCTCCTAAAGAAAGTGGTGGAGGGTAGGGAACATCTGCTTGAGGCAGGCACTGGGTTTGGGATTTTAATGAATTTTCTTTCCTTTACAGGTTCCTAGAGATTTTAAAGGCTGCTTTTAAATTTTTAAAATGAAAATTTATGAAAAAAGTATTTTACATGAAAAATATATCTGAGAACATGGAAATGGATGACTCTATAACAGTGGGTGCAATGTCAGTGTTAACTTCCTTCCATTAGCATGGTCTTCATTTAAAGGCCAAAACAGGCACTTACTAGGTGCTTAAGCTACCCCTTTAGTTTTCTACACTAAAGCTATTGGAATACCCTAAACCTCCACCCAAATGTGGTAAAGACTGACATAACCCTCATTCATTTGAACAAATAAATTTATTTTTAAGTAATTTTTTTGAGGTAGGAACATAAAACATGCTATCTAAGGGAGGAGGATTTCTGACTGTATGGGGGAGACACATGCCACAAAGCAGACCAGGGGGAAGTGACGATGGTGGTCTAGGGGACCTGACACCCTTGGTACCTGCTGTTGGGCCCTGGTAAGAGATGCTGGCTCACTGAGAAAAATGGAAGAACAACAACTTGGACACAGTTGCTATGAGAAAAGCATTGGCCTAGTTGGTTTCTAGGCAACTATATGACTGTTCCCATTTTTTCATGGACAAATCCTTTTCCAATGTTTGCTTTTATGAGGACTATATGCCTTTGGGGGCAATAGGTTCTCTGTTTATCCCCAGTCCTGGGCAGAGTAGTTCATCCCTATGGTGAGGGAAGGCCCTAACCCCACCTCCTCTTCTAGGTACTTTCCTGAATACAGGCTTTCAGAGTCCTTTTTTCTATATTTTGGTTTAAATTGGTGCCCTGTACCTTCCAAAGGGCCTGGACCTTAGATGCATTTTCCTTCTGTTGGCCCAGGCTACTCCTTCTGTCCTCATATTGGATGTAGGGACCCTGGGATATGACCATATCTCTTCTGTGCATAGTTGGGATCTGGGGCTCAAAGTCCTTGGAAAACAAACTATCTGAGTCAGGGGATCTTTCAGGATCATAGCCAGGAGTGTGGCTCTGTGGGTCTCAAGTTGGAGTTTTGACTCTCTATCAGGATGCTCTTTCAAATTTGACTTCCCTATATCTTGTTCCACCAACAAGCTTGATTTTGTGAGGCATTCATCAGTGACTAGGGTCTCTAGATTAAAAAATTCATTGCTAAATGAGGAATTTTCAAGTTCACTGGCCCTCAGGGAGTCTCTTGATTTGGGTCTGGAAACAGTGGGCTTCACAGCCTTGATGGTTTCCTCCTACAACTACTCTGGCTTATCATCAATGCTCAGGAAGGAAGGGGGCCCTGGGGTATCCTGATCAACACCAGATAATTCTCAAGCTATCCCACAGATGAGTTCATAGCCATGCCTCAAATGTTTTGGAAATAGCCCCTCCTTTTCTTCTTTCTCCAACCATAATGGGATGTCTGCTCTTCTGGAGACTCTAAAGTCCAGGAACTCCTGAAGAGCAAAGTGAAAACTGAATAAACTTCTATATGCCACATGAAAAGATTCAGGATTTCTCCAGGATAAGGCCTGTGAAGGATGAAAAGAAAGACATCCTTTAGGGAGAACATTGTGAGAAGGCAGAAATCACAAGCTTTTGCCAGAAAACTGCCAAAAGACAAGGCTCAAATGAGCAGGCCTGAGTCCTCCAGTCCAGAGAGTGTTTAAACAGAAGATGCCAAACCACTGGGACACTGTGGATATGAGTTCTCTGAGCCAATGTTCAATATAAATGGAGGCAAGTCAGATGGAGGCAGCATTAAGAGTTATATGTGGTTGTGTAGGGGAATAGTGGTGGTGGAGCATAGCAGCTGAGTGATTCTTTGGGATTCATGGGGTGGCTGAGTTGGGAGACAAAGTGATGTCCTCAGAGTATGGGGTCAGGTGAGGACATGCTTCTCTTGACTCTGCCTTGACCGTGAAAGGAAGAGGGTCTGGACCCAGTTCTCATACTTCTTTCTTAGACAAACTGCAACCCTTATGTATCCATATATAATATGACTTTCTACCTTGAAATCATGGGGTTCTGTATTCCTTTCTTGTTATTCTTTTCTTTTAAAAAAGGATAGAATCCTTTTCTGTCACTTCTCTTATGAAAATCTCAAATAAATGTGTGTGTGTGTGTATGTGTGTGTGTGTGTGAATGATCCTTTCTTGATACTCCTGGCAGTTGTCCTGTGCTATGGAGAGTGCAGTCCCTGACCTTGAGGTGTGTGTGTTCCCTTAGGTAGGATTCTGCTCCCTGAGGCCAGAGGTCAGTGTTTAGCATCTCATCAGAGGCTTTCAGAGACTCAGTCCTGCTCTCCAGTTCAGTCCTAAGGCAAGGGCTTCACCAAGAGATACCAGACTTGGGAAGGGGAATGATGAATATTGTTTGCTTGACTCTGTCTCCCAAACATTTCATACACTTTTTAAATAATTAACCCCATGGACACTGAGACACATTGCTTGAAATTTACCCCTGAGTTAGTTCTCTTGCACCCCCAAGAGATTAGGCTGTGAGTGTAGATCTAAGCCTTCTGCTGCCTCACCCTTTTTCCCTAAAGAAATCTTTCTCATCTTTCCTGACAGGTCCCATCTCAGGAATCTGTGTAAATATAACTGATTTAGTGAAGTGGGAGGAAAGGGGAAATTAAAAGTCCATCTATGCTGGGGGATGGATCTGGTATTCCGTATAATGATTTCTGTCTCCTTCTCCCATAGATGGATTCATCTGGGGGAAGTACAGAAAAAAAGAGAAAGAGCAATATCCCACACAATAAAAATAAAATAGATTCAATGGTCCATGAGGATGTGTCTCTGCTCACACATGGGGCACCTTGGTGTCTTGGGAAGTAAAGATTTATCTCCATCTTCCACAGCACACATCACCCTCAGGCAGCACTGAACACTGGATAATGAGCCTGTGCTGTCTAGAGATCCAGGCCCACATCACAGAGCCACAGAACAGTCAGAGTTTTCAAGGGTGGGGGAGAGGCAGAGGGAAGAGGAACCCCAGCCCCTCCCCCACCTTAAAGACCCCACAACACAGCCTGGTCCTGGCTATATTCCAACTCCATAGTTATAGAATATATGTATACCGCTGTACAATGTCTATTTATTCCAAATATCATCACATATGAACTGGTCCTGTTTTACACCTTGGCTTTCTCAGCTTTGACATCACCTGATACACAGCTGTGAAAATTTGAAGTTTTCTCAGAAAATTTTTTTTGATTCCCAGGGCTTTACATTTTCAAGATCTCCTTTGTCCTCAACTCTAGTTTCCTTTCTTGAGCTGGTTTTGCTTTTCATCAACCTGGGTATAAAACTCAGCCACTCCTAAATAATCCACATTTTACAAAAAAACAAGGATGAATGATATTGTCTACATTAAAGGTAGGAGAGAGGTCCTAGCACGCCAAATGGCAAATACTTTATCAAACTTTTACAGTAATTTTTTATGATGACACATTATATAACACAAAATTTCCTATTTTAACAATTTTAAAGTGATATTATTTGCATTCACAGTGTTTTGCTTCCATCACTACCACCCATTGCTAAAGCATTTCATGATCCCAAAGAAAGCTGCAAGATGGTGGGCAATCTCTGTCTGGTCTCCCTTTCCCCTGTGGGCTTCCTCTTCCTTTTGAGCTCTGTGGGCCCAGCCCCTTGAAGCTTCATGATGATGTGACTTGTAGTCTTCTCTCTCCTGGCATAGGGCTTGTTTCTTTCTGGGTCTTCTATATCAGTCTTGGCTGTTCTGCTCTCTTACTAATTTAAACCATAGCTATCAGGCAAAATGGCTCTTCTCTCCCCTAGGCCTCAGCTGTTTGAACCTCCTCATTTCTGTCACATGGCAGAATAAAAAATGACAGCAACAGTGCTTTCTCTTCTCTGAGTGTCCATTTATATCAGACCCATCAAAGGGGTGGGGACTGAACCTGAGTCATGCCCACTGATGTAGTCAAATCAAAAATGCCCAAATAAATCTTAACAAGTAATGTAATCAAAGGCCCTTCAGCTGAATTTAATGCAGTCAAATGATATCACACCCAGAGGACTAGATTAGTTTACAAACCTAATCTTTTTTAGGGTGGGGAATTGAAAAATTAATCTCAAACTGCCACATACACTTTGCCATGTAACATAAAATATTCATTGGCTCTTGCCTATTTTGTAAAATGTAATAATAATAATAATAATAATTATGTAATAATTATGTAATAATAATGTAGTAATAATAATAATAATAATGTAATAATTTTGTAAATTATTTAGGGGTGGCTGAGTTTTATACCCAGGTTACATAAATTCATTTCTTAAACTTATTTATATCTTTATTTCCAAAAAGTAGGGAAATGACTGCAATATTGTGAACAACAGTAAATAAAATATTTCATATACAAAAAGTATATGGGAGTAAAATCTGATAGTAAGATCATGGTCAAATAGATCACTTCAAATTTGGAGTTTGCTCAGATTGTTTAAAAGTCCCTTTTACCCTCAGGCAGCTCTTACAGCTTGAAATAAACCTGTAACACTGCAGATGAATTTATAATTTTCACCAGTTCTGGCTAAACCACAATCTGCGTATCCATTGTTTTGTTCCTGGACATTTGGGTTATTTCTGGTATTTGGCTATTGTAAATAAGACTGCTGTAAACAGTCTTCTAAAAGTCTTTTTTGAACGTGTATTTTCATTTCTCTTGAGTAAATACTTAGGACTGGAATTGCAGGGTCATAAGGTAGAAGTATGTTTAATTTATCAAAACCTGGCAAACAATCCTCCAAAATGGTTATATCACGTATGACCCCACAAGCAAAGAAAGAGAGTTTTAATTGCTTCACACCTAACATACACTATATTTTTTAGCCATTCTATCATGTTTGAAAAAAAAGCTCATTGTGGTTTTAATTTGCTTTTCCTTGGTGACAAATGATATTGAATATGTTTTCATATGTTTTATTTTCTGGCTATTTAAATATAATTTTTTTCTTATCCTGTGTCTTTTTAAGTCTCTTTCTCATTTTTTTTTTAAATTGGGCAAGTCTGTGGAATATTCATTTTCATAAATGGTGTCTTTGATAGGCAGATATTTCTAATTCTATCAAAGTCCAATTCATCATTTTCTTTTGGTATCATTTAGGCTCTTTTTTCCTGCCCAAATATTCTTCTATATGTTTTTCAAGAAGCTTTCAGTTTTTATATTTTGGCTCAATGATCCATCTAAATTTATGCATATGGAGAGATATAGGGGTTGACTATAAGAATTTTACTAAGCTGCTCAGTCTTTTAGGCTCTTCGTCACTGTGTAGGCATCAGCAAATGCGGCAAGGATAAGTGACACTGAATGTTGGGCTACTCTTTCTGCATCCTCCTTCTTTCTGGGGTATTAGCTCCTCAAGCCCTTGATGCATTTTCAGCTGCCTCATGCCTTCAAATAGTTTTTAAAATATTTGTAAAATCAAGATTTCTACTTGTTCTTTGGAGGAGGGTTGATTCAATGCAAGCTCATCAAGTAGGATTAGAGAAGAAGTAATTTTCCTCATTTTAAATTTCTAAGTGTGTTCATATGCCCAGAAATATTCTCTGTTTCTTATCCTTACAATATGATATTAATGTTTGCCTGTTTCTCTCCAAAATTTGAAATCAAGTTCAACTCGGGGTAGTTTTTATTTTATTTTATTTTTGTGTACATATACATATCATTCAGGAATAAATTTAAAAAAGAAAGAAATAAAGAAAAAGGAAAGAGAAATACAGATGCTCTTTAATCTATCTTTCTTAGCTTGAAGATCAAGAGGAGTAGATGTGGTGTTGTAGCTGGAAACAACTGCTAGGAGAGTGATACTTAAGATAATTTTTAAAATTGTAGTTTGCTGAGGTCAACTGGGACTAATACTTTCTCTTATTGGCACGATGACACTTTTTATAAAAGGTTAATCTCAGCAGCCTCCCTCATATTACTTAATTCATTTTAACAGTTGTCAGTCACAATTCCTACCTCCCACGGTGGGATTCCTGGTGCATGGCTTGAAGTGCATGGTATGTATGCTAGAAGCTTTAGTAAGTGTTCTGTTTACCTGTGACTACACAACAAATAATCTAAAAATGTGGTGATTTAAAATGACAAACATTTTATTATATCTAATATTTTCTGAGTTTAGAATTCAGGCAGGGCTCAGCTCCATGACTCTTCTCTTCTATGTGGTATTGATGGAAGTTATTCATCATATTCAGGTCGTGCAAGATTGATCTGGCACATCCAAAATGGCTTCACAGACACATTTAGTGCCTTGATGAGAATGACTGGACAACTGGGCTCAGCTGCAACTGTCAACCAGCATGGAAGCCATACTGCTCAGACTCTCCTTTAACAAGGCAGAACTGCATGGGCATTTACAAGCTAGCTTTAAAAATCACTTAGCACCACCTCTGTCATATTCTACTTGTTGAAGCATTCACTTACCCACCTCAATTTTAGTGCAGGATACATAGGCCCCACCCTTTGACCAGAGAAGAGTCAACTCTTTTACAGCCATGTTTAAAACTACCATAGTCTGCTTTCTGGACATATATATTTACATTTATCCCACATGGAACTTATAATCACCCCCTCTTAAGACTATCTCACAGAAGTCTCATGATATTATACCATTAGGCTCAGGGTTGAGGTCCAGGACCTCATATTAAATCATGCCCCAGGTGCAGATAAAGCTCTTTGGATTCAATTCACATTCATTGGGCACAATTCCTCTAGATATGAAGAACTGCAAACTAAAAAAGCAAGCATTGCTTCCCTCCATGCCCCATCACACATTCTCAAGATACAGTGACAGAAACTAGACAGAATAGTCCTTTTCAAAAAGAGGGGAAATATAACACAGTGAACCATGTAGTGGAAGGTGGACTTTGGTTAACAGTACAAATATGGGAGTGTTCACTCATGAACTATAACAAATGTACAATACTGATACATAGTGTTAATAATAGTGGATAAATGGAAAAAATATACCCAGTGTACACTATGGAATATAGTTAGTCACTATGGTGGTAATAGCCTGATCAT
>JAQZBX010093547.1:0-12139 GCA_029593785.1 Cabassous unicinctus | reverse complement strand
GTTATGGTTAGGTTAGGGTTAGGATTTTGATTTAAGGTTTGGCTTAGGGTAATTGTTAGTGGTAGGCTTATCATTAGAGTTGGGTTAGGTTAGGTTTAGAGTTAGGTTTAGGGTTAAGATTAGGTTTTGATTAAGGTTAGGGTGAGTTTAGGGTTATGGTTATGGTTAGGGTTAGGGTTTGGCTTAGGGTTAGTGTTTGGGTTTAGGGTTAGGGTTAGTATTAATGTTAGGGATAGTGTTACATTAGTGTTAGGGTTAGAGTTAGGTTTAGTGTTAGTGTAAGGTTTAGGGTTAGGGTTATGTTAGGGTTAGGATTAGGGTTTGGGTTAGGCTTTAAGTTTTGGTTTAGTGTTAGGTTTAATTTAGGTTTAGGGTTTTGGGTTAGGTTTATGGTTACTGTAGTGTAAGGTTTAGGGTTAGGTTTAGGATTAGGGTTAGGATAGGTTTAGAGTTAGTGTTACGGTTAGTGTTAGGTTTAGGGTTAGGTTATGGGTAGGGTAAGGTTAGGGTTAGGGTTAGCGTTAGGCTTAGGGTTATGGTTATGTTTAGTGTTAGGGTTAGGTTTAAAGTTAGGGTTAAGGTTAAGCTTATGGTTAGTTTTAGGGTTAGGGATATGGTTATGGTTTTTTGGCTGGAATGAAATTACTTTCACTCACATGTATACACATGGCTTTTACCTAATTCTAAGCCAATGCAGTGATTTCTTCATTTTACAAACTTAATAAAATTTGTGTTTTATTGGCTGACATGCTTGTGATTTCACTTAAAATCATCTTCAAATCATTGGTTTACCTAACACGCTGTGAATGAAGGAGTTAATTCAACTTTGAAAGTTAAGTAAGACATTTGTTTGTTTGGTGGCTATGCGCTTGTTTTCACTCACTATCAATGTAAAACACTGCTTTTCCCTAATCCTATGCCAAAGCACTGGTTTCTTCAGTTTTTCAAATTGAGAGATATAGTCATTTCATGGGCAACTATGCCTTTCTTTTCACTTACACCGAAAGTCAAAACACTGCTTTTACTAAGCCAAAGCTGTAGTTTCTTCACTTTTGAAATCTAAGTAAGATTCTTTTTTCTTACACTGCTATGCATGTGTTTTCACTTATAATCTACTTGAAAACACTGCTTTTCCCTAATGGTGGCTGAATACAGTGAATTCTTTGGTGAAGAAAACCAATACAGAAACGTTTCATTGGCTGCTTGGCATATGCATTCACATACAATCAACTTCAAGACACTGGTTTCACCGAACTCTCCGTGAATGCAGAAGTTACTTCAAGTTTTAAAGGTAAATAAGATTATTGATTATTTGGCTGCAATGAACTTATTTTCACTCATGTGCCAACACACGGCTTTTACTGAATGCTAAGCAAATGCAGTGGTTTAGGGTCAGGGTTAGGGTTAGGGTTAGGGTTAAGATTAGTGATAGAGTTTGGGTTAGGTTAGGGTTAGGATTTAGGGTTAGCATTAGGGTTAGGGTTAGCATTAGTGATAGGGTTAGTTTAGAGAAAGATTAAGGTTAGGGATAGGATTAGAGTTAGTGTTAGGTTTAGGGTGAAGTTACATTTAGGATTAGGTTTAGGGTCATAGTTTGTGTTTGGGATAGGGATAGGGTTAACATTAGGGTTAGGGTTACATTAGGGTTAGGGTTAGGTTAGGGGTAAGTTTAGGTGTAGGCTTTGGTTTTATGTTAGGTTAAGTTAAGATTTAGGGTTAGGGTTAAGGGTAGGGATAGCGTTAGGGTTTGTTTGCCTGTTATGCACTTGCTTTCACTCACATGTGAACATACAGCTGTTACTTAATGCTAAGCCAACACTGTGGTTTAGGTTTAAGGATAGGGTTAGTGTTAGGAGTAGGGTTAGTGTTAGTTTAGGTTTGCGTTATTGTTAGGGTTAGAATTAGGTTAAGGTTTAATATAGGGTTAGCATTAGGGGTAGGTTTAGGTTTAGGGTAAGGGTTATGTTTATGTTTATGTTTAGGGTTAGGGTTAGCTTTATGGATAGGGTTAGGTTAGGGTTAGTGTTTGGGTTAGTGTTAGGGTCAGGGTTAATGTTAGGTTTATGGTTAGGGTTAGTGTAAGGGTTAGGTCAGGGTTAGATTTTGGGTTAGGGTTAGGGATAGAATTTGTGTTAGGGTTAGGTTTAGGTTAGGGTGAGGTTAGGGTTAGGGTTAGGTTTACTGTTAAGGTTAGCGGTAGGTTTAAGTTAGGGTAGGAGTTAGGGTTAGGGATAGGGTTAGGTTTAGGTTTATTTTAAAGTTAGGGTGAGTTTAGGGTTAAGATTAGGGTTAGGCTTAGGTTTTGGAGTAGGGATAGGTTTAGGGTTTAGTGTAAGGGTTATTGTTAGGGTTAGGTTTAGGGTTAGGGTGAGGGTTAGGTTAGGATTAGGATTATGGTTAGGCTTTGTGTTAGGATTAGGTTTATGGTTTCAGTTTTAGTTTAGGGTTTGGGTTAAGGTACGTTTATGGATAGGGATTTGGATAAGGGTTAGGATTATCGTTAGTACTAGGGTTAGGATTATGGTTAGATTAGGTTTAGGGTTAGGGGTATGTCAGGGTATGTTTTAGGGTTAGGTTTAGGGTTAGGAATAGGATTAGGGTTAAGGTTACATTAGGTTTAGGCTTAGGTTTATGGTTAGGATCAAGCTGAGGTTTAGGGTTAGGGTTAGATTTAAGTAATGGTTAGGATTATTGTTAGGGTTAGTGTTAGGGTTAGGGTAAGAGATTGTGTTTAGGGTTAAGGTTAGGGTTAGGTTAGGGTTAGGATTTTGGTTTAGGATTTGGTTTAGGGTAAGAGTGAGTGTTAGGTTTAGGGTTAGGGTTAGGGATAGGTTAGGTTTAGATTTAGGGTTAGTGTTAGGTTTAGGATTAGTGTTAGATTAATTTTAGGGTGATTTTAGTGTAACGGTTAAGGTTAGGGTTAGGATATGGGTTTGGGTTAGGGTTAGGGTTTATGCTTATGATTAGGGTTAGGGTTAGATTAGGGTTCGGGATAGGATTAGGTTTAGGTTTAGGGTTAGGTTTAGGGTTAGTGTTAGGCTTATGTTAGGGTCAGGATATGGGTTATGGTTTGGTTTAGGATTAGGGTTAGGGTTAGACTTTGGGTTTAGGGTTAGGCTTAGGGTTAGGTTAGGGATTGGGTTAGAGTTATGTTAGAGTTAGTGTAAGGTTAAAGGTTAGGTTTAGGGTTAGTTTAAGGGTTAGGGTTAGGGTTATGTTAGGGTTAGGATTAGGGTTAGGGTTAGGCTTTGGGTCTAGGGATTGTGATAGGGTTAGGGTATTGGTAGGGATTTGGGTTAGGTTTAGTGTTAGTGTTAGTGTAAGGTTTAGAGTTAGTGTTTGGGTTAAGGTTAGGATAGGTTTAGAATTAGGATTAGGGTTAGGGTTAGGGTTATGGGTAGGGTTAGGTAAAGGTTAGAATGAGTTTAGGTTTAGGGTTAGGGTTTGCCTTAGGCTTAGCATTAGGGTTAGGTTTAGTGTTAGGGTTAAGGTTAAGGTTAGGTTTAGGGTTACTGTTATGGTGAGGGTTTGTTTTAGGGTTAGGGTTACGGTTTGGTTGGCTGATAAAAACTTACTTTCACTCACATGTATTCACACAGCTTTTACCAAATTTTAAGGCAATGCAGTGGTTTCTTCACTTTACCAACCTAAATAAGATTTGCATTTTATTGGCTGCTATGCATGTGATTTAACTTAAAATCATCTTCATAACACTGGTTTTCCTTAACACGCTGTGAATGAAGGAGTTAATTCAACTTTGAAAGTTAAGTAAGATACTTGTTTGGCTGCTTTGTGCTTGTTTTCACTCATCATCAATGTAAAAACACTACTTTTCCCTAATGCTATGCCAAAGCACTGGTTTCTATAGTTTTCCAAATTAAGCGATATACTCATTACATTGGCAGCTAGGCCCTTGCTTACACTTACAAGAAATGTGAAAACACTGCTTTTACTACACCAAAGCTGTAGTTTCTTCACTTTTGAAATCTAAGTAAGATTCTTGTTTCTTACACTGCTATGCACGTGTTTTCACTTACAATCTGCTTGAAAACACTGCTTTTCCCTAACGCTGACTGAATACAGTGAGTTGTTTGGCTAAGAAAACCAAAATAGAAACTTGTTTCATTGGCTGCTTTGCATGTGTATTCACTTAAAATCAACTTCAAGACACTGGTTCCATCTAACTCTCTGTGAATGCCATAGTTACTCTCAGTTTGAAAGTAAGTAAGATTATAGTTTGCCTGCTATGCACTTGCTTTCACTCATATGTTAACACATGGCTTTTACATAATGATAAGCCAATGCAGTCCTTTAGGTTCATGGTTAGTTTTGGGGTTAGTGTTAGGGTGAGGATTAGGGTTACGGTAAGGGTTAGGGTAAGGGATAGGATTATGAAAGGTTAGAATGAGGTTAGGGTTAGATTTAGATTTTGCCTTAGGCTTAGCATTAGGGTAAGGTTTAGTATTAGGTTTAGGGTTAAGGTTATGGTTAGGGTTACGGTTATGGTGAGGGTTAGGGTTATGAATAGGGTGTCCGTTTGTTTGGCTGGTAGGCACTTACTTTCACTCACATGTATACACACAGCTTTTACCTACATTTAAGCCAATGCAGTGGTTTCTTCACTTTACAAACCTAAATAAGATTTGTGTTTTATTTCTGCTATGCTTGTGATTCAACTTAAAATCTTCTTTAAAACACTGGTTTTACCTAACACGCTGTGAATTCAGTAGTTAATTAAACTTTGAAAGTTAAGTAAGGTACTTGTTGGGCTGCTATGCGCTTGCTTTCAATCATTATCAATGTAAAAACTTTACTTTTCCCTAATGCTTTGCCAAAGCACTGGTTTCTATAGTTTTCCAAATTAAGCAGTATTCTCAATACATTGTCAGCTATTCCCTTCTTTTCACTTACAACGAATGTCAAAACACTCCTTTTACTATGCCAAAGCTGCAGTTTCTTCACTTTGGAAATCTAAGTAAGATTCTTGTTTCTTACACTGCCTTGCAGGTGTTTTCACTTACAATCAACTTGAAGACACTGCTTTTCCCTAACGCTGACTGAATACAGTGAGTTATTTGGTTAAGAAAACGAAAAAAAATCTTGTTTCATTGGCTGCTTTGCATGTGAATTCACTTGCAATCAACTTCAATACACTGGTTTCACCTAACTCTCTGTGAATGCAGTAGGTACTTCAAATTTGAAAGCTAAGTAAGATTCTTGTTTGTTTAGCTGCTATGCACTTGCTTTCACTCAGATGTCAACACATGGCTTTTACCTAACACTAAGCCACTGCAGTGGTTTAGGCTTAGGGTTAGGGTTAGTGTTAGGTATAGTGTTAGATTAGGGTTATGATTATGGTTATGGTCATGCTTATGGTTTCAGTTAGGGTTAGGGTTAGTGTTAGGTTATGGTTAGGATTATGGTTAGGGTTAGGGTATGTGACAGAGTTAGGGTTAGTTTAGGATGAGGGTTAGGGTTAGGGTTTGGGTTAGGTTATTGTTTGGATTTTGGTTAGGGTTAGGTTTAGTATTAGGGATAGTGTTTGAGTAAGGGTTAGGAGAGGGCATGATTAAAGGTTGGTGTTAGATTATTGTTAGGTTTAGGGTTAGGGTTAGTTTCAGGGTTAGGGTTAGTTAGGATTATGGTTAGGTTTAGTGTTAGGGTTAGGGTTAGGGTTTGGGTTTAGGGTTAGGGTTTGGGTTAGGTTAGGGTTAGGTTTACGGTTATGTTTATGGATTTGGTTTCGGGTTAGCGTTAGGGTTTCTTTCACTGCTATACACTTGGTTTCACTCAAATGTAAACACATGGCTTTTACCTAATGCTATGCCAATGCAGTGATTTCTTCACTTTACAAACCTAAACAGGGTTTGTGTTTTATTGGCTGCTATGCATGTGATTTCACTTAAAATCATCTTCAAAACACTGGTTTCCCATAACAGGCTGTGAATGCAGCAGTTAATTCAACTCCGAAAGTTACATAAGATACTTGATTGTTTGGCTGCTATGCACTTGCTTTCACTCATTATAAATGTAAATCCACTGCTTTTCCCTAATGGTATGCCAAAGCACTGGTTTCTTCAGTTTTCCAAATTAAGCAATATTCTCATTACATTGGCCGCTAGGCCCTTGCTTACACTTACAACGAATGTCAAAACACTGCTTTTACTATGTCAAAGCTGCAGTTTCTTCACTTTTGAAATCTAAGTAAGATTCTTGTTTCTTACACCGTTATGCACGTGTTTTCAGTTACAATAAACTTGTAATCACAGCTTTCCCTAATGCTGACTGAATGCAGTGTGGTCTCTGGTTAGGAAAACCAAAAAAGAAACTTGTTTCATTGGCTGCTTTGCATGTGTATTTACTTACAATCAACTTCAAGACACTAATTTCACCTAACTCTCTGTGAATGCCATAGTGACTTTGAGTTTTTAAGGTAAGTAAGATTCTTGTTTGTTTCCATGTTATGCACGTGCTTTCATTCATATCTCAACACACGGCTTTACCTAATGTTAAGCCAATGCAGTGGTTTAGGGTGAGGTTTAGTGTTAGATTAAGGGTTAGGATTAGGGTCAGGGTTAGGGTTTGGGTTAGGTTGGGGTTTGGGTTTTGTGTTTGGGTTAGGGTAATGGTTAGAATTAGGGTTATGGTTACGGTTTGGGTTAGGTTAGGCTTAGGGTTGGGTTAGTTTTAGAGATAGGGTTAGGGTTTGGGTTAGGTTTAGCATTAAGGTTAATTTTAGGGTTAGAGTTAGGGTTAGGGTTTGTTTGCCTGCTCTGCACTTGCTTTCAGTCATTTGTCAACACATGGCTTTTAACTAACACTAAGCAAATGCAATGATTTAGGTTTAGGTTTAGGGTTAGGTTAAGCATAGGGTTAGATTAGGGTTATGGATGTGACTATGGTTAGGGTTAGGGTTAAGCTTACATTTAGGGTTAGGTTAGGTTTAGCGTTAGGTTTAGGGTTAGGGTTATGGTTATGGTTAGGGTTAGGGTGAGGTATAGGGTGAGATTAGGTTTAGGAATTGGGTTAGGGTGAGATTAGTGTTAGGGTTAGGGTTAGTGTTAGGGTTAGGTTTAGGGTTATGGTTAGGGTTAGGGATAACTTAGGGTTAGGATTAGGGTAAGGGTTTGGTTTAGGATTAGGGTTAGGGTTATGGTTTGCATTTAGGGTTTGGGCTAGTGTTAGGTAAGGGTTAGGGTTTTGGGTTAGGGTTACGATTAGGGTTAGTGTTAAGTTACGGCTTAGTGTTAGGGTTAGGGATAGATTAAGGTTATAGTTAGGGTTAGGGTTAGGGTTAGGGATAGGGTTAGGTTAAGTTTAGGATGAGGTTAAGGTTAGAGTTATGGTTAGGGTAAGGGTTATAGTTAGGTACAGGGTAAGTTTAAGGTTAGAATGTGGATAGGGTTACTGTTATGTAAGCATTAGCATTCAGGTTATTATTAGGGTTAGGGCCAGCTTGATGGATAGGTTTAAGTTAGGGTTAGGGTTGGGATTAGGGTCAGCGTTTTTTTGGCTGCTATGCACTTGCTTTCACTCACATGTGAACACAAGGCTTTACCTAATGCTAAGCCAATGCAGTGGTTTTATGTTAGGGTTACGGTTATGGTTAGATTTAGGTTTTGGGTCAGATTAGGTTTAGGGTTATGGTTATATAAGGGTTATGATTTTGGGTTAGGGTTTGGGTTAGGGTCAGGTTCAGTGTTAGATTTAGGTTTAGGGTTTTTGTTAGGTTTAGGTTAGGGTTAGAGTTAGGTTTTGGTTTAGGTTTAAGGTGAGGTTTAGGGTTAGGTTATGGTTTGGGTGAGGTTAAGTTTAGGGTTATTGTTAGGGTTAACTTTATGTATAGATTTAGGTTAGGGTTAGGGTTAGAGTTTGTTTGGGTACTAATCACTTGTTTCCCTCACATGTGAACACACGGCTTTTACCTAATGCTAAGCAAATGCAGTGGTTTTGGGTGAGGGTTAGTGTTATGTTTAGGGTTAGGTTTAGCGTTAGGGTAATTTTAGGTTTAGGGTTAGGGTAAGGGTTAGGGTTTAGGGTTATGGTTTGGGTTAGGGTATTGCTAAGGGGTAGATAAGGTTTTGGGTTAGGGTTAAGTTTAGGGTTAGGTTTTGTTAGGGTTAATATTAATATTAGGGTTTGGGTTAGGATTATGGTTAGTGTTAGGCTTTGGGTTTAGATTGAGGGTTAGATTTAAGTTAGGGTTAGCGTTTGTTTTAGGGTTTTTTTAGGGTAAGGTTTAGTGTTAGCGTTAATGTTAGGTTTAGGCTAGTGCTGGAGGTAGGGTTAGGGTGAGGTTAAGGTTAGGGTGAGTTTAGGGTTATGGTTAAGTTTAGGGTTAGGGTTTTGGTTAGGGTTAGGGTTAGTGTTAGGTTCAGGGTGAAGTTTAGGGTTATGTTAGGGTTAGGATTAGGGTTAGGGTTTGGATTAGGATTATGGTTAAGATTAGGAATTGGGTTTAGGGATCGTGTTAATTTTATATTAGGGTAAGGTTTTGGGTTAGGGTTTGGGTAAGGGTTAGTGTAAGGTTTAGTTTTAGGTTTTGGGTTAGGGTTAGGGTTAGGGTTTGGTTTTAGTGTTAGGTTTAGGGTTAGGCTAAGGTTATGGTTTTGGTTATGGGTTAGGGTTACATTTAGTGTTAGTTAGGGGCAGGTTTAGGGTTAAGGTAAGGTTAGTAGTAAGGTTTCTTTGGCTGCTATTCAGTTGCTTTCACTACATGTGATCATACGGCTTTTCCTAATGCTAAGCCAATGCAGTGGTGTAGGGTTTGGGATAGGTTTAAGGTTAGGGTTAGGTTAGGATTCTGGTTAGGGTTTGGGTTAGGTTTAGGGTTAGGGTTAGGCTTAGTGTTGGGTTTAGGGTTAGGGTTATGGTTAGAGTTAGTTTAGGGATAGAGTAAGGCTTAGTGAAAGGTTAGGGTTAGGTAAATATTAAGGTGAGCTTAGGGTTAGTGTTTAGTTTAAGGTTAGGAGTAGGGTTAGGGTTAGGCTTAGGTTAGGATTAGGATAAGGGTTAGGGTTAGAGTTAGGGTTTGGTTTTAGTGTTAGGGTAATGGTTAGGTTAGGGTTAGGGTTTTGGTTAAGGGTAAGGGTTTGTGTTAGGGTTAGTGTTATGGTAGGTTTAGGGATAGGGTTAGTGTTAATGTTAGGGTTAGTGGTTGGTTTTGGGTTTAGGATTAGTGTTAGGGTTAAGTCTGGTTTATGGTTTTGGTTTAGGTTTAGGTTTATGGTAAGGGTTAGTATTAGGTTTATGGTTAGGTTAGTGTTAGGGTTAGGTTAGGGTTAGATTCTGGTTTAAGGTTAGGTTTAGGGTGAGAGTTAGGTTAAGTTTACCGTGATGTTAGAGTTACAGATAGGTATAGGATTAGGGTTTGGGTTAGGGGTAAGATTAGGATTAGGGTTAGAGGTAGGGTCAGATTAAGGTTAGGGTTAGGTTTAGAGTTAGGGTTCGGGTAAGGGTTAGTGATTAGTGTTAGGGTTCGGGTTAGTTTAGGGTTAAGATTAGGGTTAGGGTGAGGGTTAGTGTTAGGGTTAGGTTTAACATTTGGGTTAGTTTAAGGTTAGGGTTAGGGAAAAGCTTAGGGTCAGGGTTAGGGTTAGTGTTAGGGTTAGTTTTAGGTTCAGGGATAGGGTTAGGTTTGGGTTAGTGTTAAGGTTATGTTAGGGTTAGGGTTAGGGTTAGTGTTAGGATGAGGTTTAGGGTTACATTTAGGGTAAATGTTAGGTTTAGGGTTAGAGTTAGAGTTAGGTTTATGTTTAGGATTACATTAAGGTTAGTGTTAGGTTTCGGGTTAAGGTTATGGTTATGGTTAGGGATTAGTGTTTGGGTTCAGGTTAGGGTAAGGGTTACAGTTATGGTTAGAGTAATGGTATGTTTGGTTGCTATGCACTTACTTTTACACACATGTATACACATGGCTTTTTCCTAATACTAAGTCAATGCAGTGGTTTCTTTACTTTACAAACCTAAATTATATTTGTGTTTTATTGCCTGCTTTGCATGTATATTCACTTAAAATCATCTTCAAAACACTGGTTTTACCTAACACGCTGTGAATGCCTGAGTTAATTAAACTTTAAATATTAAGTAAGATACTTTTTGTTTGGGTGCTATGGGCTTGCTTTCACTCATATGTCAACAAACGGCTTTTACCAAATGCTAAGCCAATGCAGTGGTTTAGGTTGAGGGTTAGGGTTAGGGTTAGCATTAGGGTTTGGGTTAGGGTTAGGGTTAGGTTTAGTTTAGGGTTAGGTTTTAGGGTAAGTTTAAGGTTAAGATAGTCTTAGAATAAGGTTTAGGTTAGGGTTAGGTTTAGGGTTAGGTTAGGGTTAAGATTAAGTTTAGTGTTAGGATTAGTGATTGGGTGAAGTTTAGGGTGACGGATATGGTTTGAGTTATGGTTAGGGTTAGTCTTTTTGTGGCTGCTATGCACTTGCTTTCACTCACATGTGAATATATGGCTTATACCAAGCGCTAAGGCAATGCTTCAGTTTACAGATAGGCTTACGGTTAAGTTTAGGGTTAGGGTTAGCGTTAGGGTTAGATTAGGTTTAGAGTTATGGTTAGGGTCATGGTTAGGGTTAGTGTTGGTGTAAGTGTTATGGTAAAAGTTATGGTTAGGTTTAGGTTTAGCATTAGGTTTAGGGTTAGGGTTAGATTAGGGTTAGGGTTAGGGTTAGGTTAGTGTTAAGATTAGGGTTAGGGTAAAGGTTAGGGTTAAGTTTAGGATTAGGGTTTAGGGTAACGTTAGGGTTAGGGTTAGGATTTGTTTGGTTGCTATGCACTTGCTTTCACTTACGTGTGTACACACGGCTTTAACCTAATGCTAATCAAATGCAGTGGTTTAGGTTTAGCATTAATTTTAGTGTTAGGTTTATGATTAGAGTAAGGGTTAGGGTTAGATTTGGGTTAGGGTTAAGGTTACTGTTAGGGTTAGCTTAGGGGAAGTGTGAGGGTTAGGGATAAGGAAAGGTTTAGGTTTCAGGTTTAGGGTTAGGATTTGGGTTAGGGTTAGATTAAGGGGTAGATTAGGGTTACGGTTAGGGTTAAGGTTAAGATTAGGGTTAGGGTTAGGTTTAGGTGTAGTGTTAGGTTTAGGGTTAGGTTAGTTTTAAGATTAGTTTTAGGGTGAGTGTTAGTGTTAGGTTAGGTTTTGGTTTAGGGTTAGCGTTATGGTTACATTAGGGTTAGGGTTAGGGAAAAGGTTAAGGTTAGGGTTAGGGTTAGTGTTAGGGTTAGTGTTAGGGTCAGGGTTAAGGTTAGGGTTAGGTTAGGGTTAGGGTTTGGATTAGTGTTAGGTTCAGTGTTAGGGTTAGGTTTAGGGTAAAGGTTAGTGTTAGTGTTAGGGTTAGAGGTATGTTTAGGTTTAAGATTAGATTAGGGTTAGGGTTAGGGTTAGGGTTTGTTTGGCTGCTATGCACTTGCTTTCGCTCATATGTGAACACACGGCTTTTAATTAATGCTAATCAAATGCAGTGGTTTAAGTTTAGCATTAAGTTTAGGGTTAGGTTTATGGGTAGGGTAAGGTTTAGAGTTAGAATTGTGTTAGGCTTAAGGTTACAGTTAGGATTAGGTTAGTGTAAGTGTTAGGGTTAGGGTTAAAATAAGTTTAGGGTTTCCATTAGAGTTAAGTTTAGGGTTAGGGTTAGGGTTTAGATTTAATTTTAGGGTAAGGGTTAGGATTTTGGTTAGGGTAATGGTAAGGGTGAGGGTTAGGGATAAGGTTAAGATTAGTGTTAGATTAGGATTAGGGTTAGGGTTACTGTGAGGGTTAGCACTAGGATAAGGTTTAGGGTTATGTTTAGTGTTTAGATTTGTGTTATGTTAAGGGTTAGGGTAAGATTACGGTTGGGGTTAGGGTATGTGTTGTGATTGTTTAGGGTTAAAGTTAGGATTAGGTTTAGGCAAGGGTTAAGGTTTAGTGCTGAGGTTAAGGTTAGGGATAGGTTTAGGGTTAGGTTTAGGTTTAGGTTAAGATTAGGCTTAGAGTTATGGTTAAGCTTAGGTAAGATTTAGGGATAAGGTTAGGGTTAGGGTTAGGGTTAGGGTTTAGGGTTAGGGTTAAGTATAGGATGAGGTTTAGGGTTAGGGTTAGTGTTTGTTTGGCTGCTATGCACTTGCTTTCACTCACATGTGAACA
>JAQZBX010093546.1:0-12140 GCA_029593785.1 Cabassous unicinctus | reverse complement strand
GGGGGGGGGGTTAAAATGGATAAAGTAAATAAATAAATCTTTAAAAAAGAGAGAGAGAGAGAGAGAGAATACTGCAGGTAGAAAGTAAAGGACAATAGAGCCAAGTCACATGAAGAATAAAGATCTCTGGTTAGGGTAATGACATGGGTAAATATACATGCCAGTACTGTTTCTAAATCCACTTTTTACTTCCTACAGGATCTAAAAGGCAAATGCATAAAATGTAATGAGAAATCAGTGGTTTTGGACTCATAATGTATAATCATGTAATTTGTAATGAGAACTACATAAAGGTGGACGGACAGAGATATAATACTGAAGTTAAGTTGGTATCAAAACCAAAAAGATTATTATAGACTTAGGATGTGAAATTCAAGCCCTATGGTACCTACAAGGAAAATATGAGAGAAAATGCAAGCTTTTAGAGACAGAAGTTAGAATACAGGTTTCCAGGGGTGGGAGGCAGGGGGAATGGAATTTAATGCATAATGGGTTTAGGGCAAGGGTTCTTAACAAGGGATCCATGAACCTGAACTGAAATTCAAAAAAAACACAAACAGGGAAGCGGGTGTGGCGCAATGGATAGAGCACCTGTTTACCATATGAGAGGCCCGGGGTTCGCTTCCCGGCGCCCCCTTGTGAGGGCAGGCTGGCTCACGCGGCACCGTGGGCTGATGCGGCAAGACCTCACAGCAAGGGGGAGATAAGCAGACACAGAGAAGACACGCAGCGAATGGACACAGCAGCACAAGCAGCAAGGAGGGGGATAAATAAAAAATAAAATAAATAAATCTTTAAAAAAAAAACACAAACATTGTGGGGACCTATTGGTGTGGGTGTGATATATTTAATAATACACAGTATAGTGTGGACTTAGTAATGGGTCTGTGGAGCAAAAAAGGTTAAGAACTCCTGGTTTAGTAATGTAATGGGGTGAGGGCACTGCAATATTGTGAATGTGATTCATTCCATCTATGCCAAATGTGACAAAATGTATTAGGGTATCTGGGGAGTAGGGATATGCTGAAGTCCTCTTTATGGGGTTTGTTTTATTTTTGTTAACTGTCCTCTAAGTTTGAAAGTATTTCAAAATAAAAGGTTTTTAAAAAAGGAAAACTTATACTTTTCAAGAGTAAGAAAGAAATGACCACAATAATCAATCCTTAAAACTTTGACCCACCCGTATTTTATTTGATAGAAAAGCTAGGTAGTTGAAAGAACATTCCCTATGCGCTTCTAACTTCTGTTCAGACCAGCAGTTCTTTTGGGAGCCAGGGTCCCCACTGAGAATCTGATGACATTTCTAAACTTGCTTTAAAAAAAAGTCCTATCAATTTCAGGGGGTACAGAAACCCTCAGTAAGGTTCTCTAGACTCTGGTACCACACTTACATTTATGACTATGACAGCAGTTCCTGAGGAACAGGATAGAACCTAATCCACTGTTCCTAAAAGAAATTAAACTAAATCAGATCCACAGCCAAAATCATGCTGAGACACCTATGAGACACCAGGCAAGTATCTCCAGGTCTCATAATTTGCAGGGTTATTGGGAACACTAAATAAGATATATGCCTAGGACATGGTAAAAGAGACAATTATATTCCTACTACAATCATTCATGAGTTTTCTTGTTTGTTTTTTTAATTTCTATATAGATCTTTATTCTCATAGGTCCTTGCCCAGAGTAGACCTTGAATGAATATCCTTTTAACAACAACAACAAAAATGAATTGCACCTAACTCTTATTTAGCTCTTCTACGTGGCAAGCATTATCCTAAAGGTTTAACAAGGACCATCCTATCTAATCCTATCAGTTACAACTCCATTTTATTAAGAGAAAAACAGTTAAAACTTGTCCAAATCCCACATCTTACAAAAAGCTGAGCTGTGATTCAACCCAAACTGACTCCAGATCCTGTGCATGCCCACACTTTATACCTTTTTCCTCACTCTCCACATCCAATCACTACAGTCCTGTTGAATCCAAATTATATCTAACACATTATTTATCTTAAAATAAGCAAAATACTCTAAAAGCATGTTGAGGAAATGGGTTTAAAAATTTTTAAGCCATAGTAATAACATCCCGTTAAGAAATTTAGAAATCTCGAAATTCCGTTAATTTAAAACAGAAAAGGGGATGGGAGGCAAATAAAAGACTCTTCCAAAGATTCGGGGTGGGGGAATGGAAGAAGTGGGGAGTACCCTTATAAACAGTGATGGGCGCCTCAAATCAGGGAACTTTCAGTGTCATTTACGCTGTATGTCAAGCAGTTGTCAAGGTGGCTGTCCCTGCTCCGGTCCGTTAGATGACGAGGATCACCTGTCTCAGCAGTAAAAGCCCACTCTGGAGCTGCGTCAGTACGCGCTGGGTTCCACTTGAAAGCATGGGAGGTGACGCCTCCGCTGCAGCGGGGTAATGGTACAGCAGACAGGATGAATCCCACCGCCTGAGGCACCCGGGATGCCAACCCGGCGCCGATAAGGGCCCCAGCTTGGAAACCCAGGCCACTGTCGCCGAGCAGTGGACACAGCGCGCGAGCGGCCGAGGAAACCCGGGCCTGGCGGGCCCGCGAGATACGTCGGTCGGGAGCAGGCCTAGGGGGAAGAGGAAGCTCCAAACGCCAACGGCCACTCGCCTGCCGCTGGGCCCCGCGCGCGCTGTCCCCGGCCCTGCGTCCCTCCCACACGCGCCTCCCCCGCCCCGCACGCTAGCGAGCGCCACGCAATCCATGGAACCACGAGCCGACTAGCGCTTCAACCCAACGAGCTAAGGCGCAACGGCCGGCCGGGAGCCATTACGGTGGCGCCAGCGCGGGGCCCCAGCTGACGCAGGGCCAGAGGCCACCCCTCTTTCCACAACCCGCTCACCTCTCGCGACGACGGAGCGGAGCCCTGCACCGAAGCGATGTACCGTTCCACGTCGGCCTTGCTGCGCCTCATCGCGCCGACCTCCTAACTCCCAGAACGCCGGAGGCCGACGCTGGGGCCCACAGCGACTGGCCGTCTCCAGGAGCAAAGCGCCTAAAAGCCCGTGACGCACCGCCGTCGCTGACTGAGGAGCGGCACGACGTATGTGCGTGTTGCATCAGCACTGTGCGCCACGTCGAAGACCGCGGCGCGTTGGGGCGGCCCGACTCGCTGGCCCCAGCCCGCGAGCTGCCTAGCTAGGCCTACAGTCTGTCCTACGAACTTTGCTGGGTCTGGTTCCAGCGACGCGATTGCCCCGTGTTGTTTGCGCACCGCTCTTCGGAAACCAGTTTCAGATTTGGGCTTTCTCCGTCAGGGCTTCCGGCGGATGAGGAACGGGAAAAAAATCTTCAGTACCACGAATGATCCAAGGAATATTAACTAGATTAACGAGATAACATTTTACCGAAGAGTTTTTGAAAGTTTTGTTCGTTTCTTCTACTTTTTGTTGTTGTTGTTCGTTTATTCTTAATTATGTACACATTTTTGTGGAAGAAAGAAGCGCCCAGGCCATTTTGGTGAGCTTGTCAGTTGGAGAAACTTTTTATGTGGACACCTTTGAATATGAAACATACATTATAAAAAGCTTGCTTTTTAAAAGTATGAGAAAAATTTTAAGTGCATAATTGAAAGGCAGGCTACAAATACTTTGTTTTGGGCATTTCAACTTTGTTTATAGTCCCCAAAATCTAAGTTTATATTTTACTAACGGAACAGGATTTATAAAAATGTTAACAGTAATAATTTCAAGATATTAAATAATCTGTATGGTCCAAGTTTCCAACATTGTTTACTTTTGGAATTTGAATTTTTAAAATCTTAGTTTAAAACATGTTTGCAGTGGTGAAGACATTTTTAGCTTAAAAAGATCATGTTTATGAACACAGTGGGGTCTTAATTGTGTGGGAAAATATCAAACATGAGATATGTTGAAATTTTTAACTGGAGATTTGGCATAGAATAATTTTTATCCCTTTTGATTTTTCCATATTTTCCAAAGTTTCTACAATGAGCAAATATTACGTTTTATGAAGAAAAAAAAAGTTTTGTTTTATTTTAATCATATTGAGTGCACATAAGAGAAAAGGGAAAAAATTTTTTTGGGAGAATTCAAGTCTGAGAAGTAACATATAAAGAGAATCTGGTTTGAGGTGGTATTTTAGGTTCTTGATTTATTTCACTTGAGATGCCAGTTATATGTTCTGTTGAAGATGTCTGGTAGGTAGAAGAAATGGTAGGAAAAAGATTTGGGTTGAATATGGTTCATGGCTTCGAAGTCGTAAACCTCAGGTGATAGTTGTAAGCATGAGTTTGCCTTGGAAAGAGTGTTAGTAATAATAGCCATAGCTAACAAGTAAGCACTATGTTCCAAACCCTTTTCTTAGCACTTCACCTGTATTAACTTATTTAAACCCTCCCAACAACTTTGTGAGGGATACTATTATTCATTATTATATTCATTGTTGCAGATGAGAAAACCAAAGGGGTAAGCAGGAAAGCAACTTCCCCAAGCACACTCACCAAGTAAAATTAGGAACATTAACTGTTTAATTTGAATATACTGAAAAGAAATGGGCCAAAGAAGGAACCTTCTTGAGGAACTCAAAAACCTTTCCAAAAGTAGGTTTATTAAGCTTCAAAACCTCAGTTTCCATCAAATAGGAGTAATGATTCTTTCCTTTTGGCCTTTAAAAGTAGGCACTTTTCTTGATGGTGTCTAGTCTAGCCAGCATCTTTCCCCAACATAGAGCAGTTCCCTCAAAACCTGGTCCTTCCCTCCAAATCACACACCTGGTTATAATGTTCTCTGCAAGGAACTCTTGAGCAGCAAGATGAATTCACTCTAACTGCTCCGTTACTCATGTTAATGCTGTGCATCAATTTGAATGAGACATCCATAAAATTCTGACTTGTGACGTTTTTTATCAGCAGCAATTTTACCTGATTAATCTTTTGAGGACTTGACTTCTGAATTAACATTGAACTAATAGGCATCCAATATTGACACTGATCAAACTCAAGTTTTTCCATCTCTTCAAGTACCTCTACCCTGTTGCTGATTATTGTCCATTGAATAGACACAGTACCTTTCATATATCACATGATTCCTTTCTTCTTCAGATATATTCATACTGTCAATTCATCCTGTCGTTTTCTTAGCACTCCTAATTTGTGCTAGAATATAGGATTCTATAGGGATCCTATATTTGTTCTTACTAGATAGCACTTTTCATATTAGTAGATCTGATGAGGCTAAAAATGTTCATAAAGAACCTCAGAACGAGCCAAACAACTGTAAATTACCACTGACACTTATCTTTTGTACTTAGGCATAATTAAGTTGTTTTCATTTTAAACTTTTGCTTTGACTGCATCTCTGAAAATAGAAGCTTCTGCACATTCTTCTCTTTATGTCAATTCAACTTAAACTGCCTTTGACTTTTAGAAATGGCTATTTCACCCATCAACTGAGGAAGGATTTGAAGCTCTCATATGATAGCACAATCCTGCCTGAGTAAAAGTTTGCACTAATCATAAATTAGGGAATATTATTTATACATATATACACATATATACACACATATATGCACACGTGTATATATGTATCTATGATATACATGGATTTAAATGTATTTGTGGTAAATGGAACCCCCTCTATCAGTGATGTCTGATAGAAATATAATGTGACCTAGTATGTAATTTAAAATGTTCTAGAAGCCACATTTTAGAATGTAAAAAGGAAAAGGAGAAATTAATTTTAATAATCTTTTATTCAACCTAATATATTCAAAACATAATTTCAACATATAGTTAATATAAACACATTCATGAACTATTTTACATTTTTTTGTACTAAGTCTTCAAAATCTGGTGTCTATTTTACACTTGCAGTACATCTCAAATCAGACACTAATTTTTTATAAGTAATGCTTGATCTGTATGCTATTTCATAAAATTTAGGGTTTAAAAAATAGATTCATATACTCAAGTTGTTCCAAACCTACTTGAGTTTTCCAATAACTGAATCAAATATCAGTTTTTAGATTTTAAATTAATTAAAATTAAATTAAAAATTCAGTTGCTCAGTCGTACTAGTCACTTTTCAAGTGCTCAGTAGCCACATGTGACTAGTGTATTGGATACCACAGCTGTATATACTTCTATTGCTGGTTGTTCAGACATTAAACTTAAAAAAGGAAAACAGGATACTACCTATAAGCAGTCAGAGCGGCAGCATCAAGTGAAAACTTTTTACACTTGGTTCCTAAAGGTTTACTTTTGAAAGAACTGGTACAGTGAAAACCCAGACTACCCATATTAAGGATGGATTAGTACTCAGGGGTTCTTAACAAAGGGTCTGTGAGCTTGAATTGAAAAACAAAAAAAATATTATTCTTCTGGGGACATGTTGGTGCAGGTGTGATATATTTATTAAATAATCCACAGTGTAGTGTGGACTTAGTAAGGAGTCCTTGGTTTTCACCTGATTGGCAAAGGGTTCTGTGGAACAAAAAAGGTTAAGAACCCCTGGATTAGGTGGTTAGGAAATGGAGGCATAAAGTGTTCATTACTTTTCTAATCGAACATATATTGGTATTTTTAGTAAATAACCATGTAGAAAAATTGCCAATCTTAAGATATATACTTCTATGATTTTTAGGGCATGTATAGATTTTTGTATCAGGATATAAAACATCAAAAAAAACTCATGTTCTCTCTATGTAGTCATACCCTCCGCACTATAATTTTGTCTCTTCAAGAATGTATTAGTCAGCCAAAGGGGTGCTAATGTGAAATACCAAAAATGGGCTGGTCTTTATAAAGGGTATTTATTTGGGGTAGAAGTCCACAGATACCAGGCCATAAAGCGTTAAGTTTCTTCTCTCACCACAGGCCATTGCCACGTGTTAGAGCAAGACAGCTGCCGGCATTTGCCAGGGTTCAGGCTTCTGGGGTTCCTCTCTTCCCGGGGCTGCGTTTCTCTCCGGGCTTAGCTCCTGGTTCCTCCACATGGTCAGCTGTAGCCGATTAGGCGAACAGCTTGCTTCTCTTCTCCTGGGGCTTTCTTTCCAACATCAAAACTGCTTCTCAAAAGACTGCTTCTACTCTGTCCTCTGCCTTGCCTTTTATATTCGATTCCCCACCCACCAAGGGGTGGGGCTCAACGCCTTACTGACATGGCCCAGTCAACGCCCTAATCATAACTTAATCATGCCCAGATTAACAGATCAGTTTACAAGCATGATCCAATTATATTTTTAGAATTCATAATTACATCAAACTGCCCAATGGCCACAAAGAATGTCATGTAAATGGAATCATATGGTATTTAACCTTTTGAGAGTGGCTTCTTTTACTCAGCATAATACCTTTGAAATTCATCCAGGTTGTTGCATGTCTCAATAATCTTTTTCATTGCTGAGTAATAGTCCATCATATGGGCATACCACAGTTTATTCATTTACCAGTTGCAAGACATTTGGGTGGTTATCACTTTTTGTTGATTATGACTAGAGCTGCTATAAATATTCATACATGTTTTTCAATGAACACAAGTTTTTGTTTCTCTAGGGCAACAGTCAGCAAAACTATGGCCTGTGGGCTGGCCACCTGTTTTTGTAAATAGAGTTTTATTGGAACACAGCCATACTCATGTGTTTTTATATTGTCTATGGCTGCTTTTGCACCACAGTAAAAGAGTTGAATAGTTGTGACAGAACTATGGCCTGCAGACCTAAAATATTTACTATCTGGCCCTTTAAGGAAAATTTTGCTGGGATTGTTGGGTTCCATTGTGGGTATATGTTTAAATTCAATAGAAACTGACAAATTTTCCAGAGTGGCTGTATCATTTTTGCATTCCCATGAACAATGCCTGAAAGCTCTTTATCCTCACCATCACTTGGTATTCCCAGTATTTAAAAAAAATTTTTTTTTTAATTAGACAAGTAGATTTACAGAAAAATTATGTAAAAAATACAGTGTTCCCATATACCCCCATTGTTAACACTTTGCATTATATGGTACCCTTGTTACAACTGATGAAAGAATATTAAAATTGTGCTATTTACTATAGTTCATTGTTTACATTAGGGTGTATTTTTATCCATATGCCATCATATTATTTTATTTTATTTTTTAAAAGATTTATTTATTTATTTATCCCTCCCTTGCTGCTTGTGTTTGCTGTGTCCATTCACTGCGTGTCTTCTCTGTGTCTGCTTATCTCCCCCCTGCTGTGAGGTCCTGCCGCATCAGCCCACCGCGCCGCGCGGGCCGGCCTGCCCTCACAAGGAGGCCCCGGGTTCGCTTTCCGGGGCCTCCCATATGGTAAACAGGAGCTCTATCCATTGAGCCACACCCGCTTCCCACCATCATATTATTAACACTTTGCATTGGTATAGTGTATTTGTTATAATTTATGAAAGAACATTTTTATAATTGTACTGTTAACTACAGTCCATTGTTTAAAATAGGGTTTACTGTGTTAGAGTCCTTTTTTGTTTGTTTGTTTTTTTGTTTTGTTTTGTTTTTTAAGGAGGTACCAGGGATTGAACCTAGGACCTCTTACATGGGAAGCAGGCCCTCAACCACTGAGCCACATCTGCTCCCCCAGTCCTATGTTTTATTATTTAATTTTTATTCTAATAATATATATACAACCAAAATTTTCCCTCTTTTAACTACATTCAAATATATAACTCAGTGCTGTTAATTACACCCATAATATTGTGTTACCATCACCACCTCCACTTTTAAAACTTTACAATCAACTGAAATAGAAATTCTGTACAATTTAAGCATTAACTCCCCATTCCCTACCCCCAGCCCAGTCCCTGATACCCTATATTCTAGATTCTAATTCTATGAGTTTGCTTATTCTAATTTCATATCAATGAGATTATAAAATATTTGTCCTTTTATGACTGGCTGCACTCAGCATAATGTCTTCAAGGCCTATTCATGTTGTCGCATTTATCAGGACTTCATTCATTTTCATGGCTAAATAATATTCCATTGTAGGTACACACCACATTTTGTTTATTCATTGGTTAGTGGACACTTGGGTTGTTTCCATTCTTTGGCAGTTGTGAATAATGCTATTATCATTGGTGTGCAAATATCTGTTCGAGTCCCTGCTTTCAAATCTTTGGGGTATATACCTAGTAGAAGGATTACTGGGCCATATTGTAATGCTATACTCAGCTTTGTGAGGAACTGTAAAACTGCTTTCCACAGTGGCTGCACCATTTTATATTCCCACCAGCAATGAATGAGTGTTCCTGTTTCTCCATGTCCTCTCTAACACATGTAATTCTCTGTTGTTGTTTTTAATAGTAGCCATTCTAGTGGGTGTGAAATGGTATCTCATTTGGTTTTAATTTGCATTTCATTTATAGCTAACGATGTTGAACATCTTTTCATGTGATTTTTAGTTGCTTGTATATCCTCTTTGGAGAAATGTCTATTCAAATCCTTTGCCCATTTTTAAATTAGGTTGTCTTTTTATTGTTAAGCTGTAGGATTTCTTTATATATTCTGGATATTAAACCCTTATTGGGTATGTGGTTTCCAAATATTTTCTCCCATTAGGCTGTCTTTTCACTTTTGTGATGAAGTCTTTTGATGCACAAAAGTTTTAAAATTTGATGAGGTCTCATTTATCTATTTATTCTTTTGTTACTTGTGCTTTGGATGTTGCCTAACACAAGATCCTGCAGATGCTTCCCTGCATTTTCTTCTGGGAGTTTTATAGTCCTGGTTCTTATATTTAGATCTTTGACCCATTTGGAGTTAACTTTTGTATATGGTGTGAGCTAGGGGTCTGTTGGAATTTTGATTGGGGTTGCATTGAATCTATAAATCATTTTGGGTAGAATTGACATTTTAACAATATTTAGTCTTCCAGTCCATGAGCATGGAATGTCTTTCCATTTATTTAGGTCTTCTTTGATTTCTTTTAGCAAAGTTTTGCTGTTTTCTGAGTGTGTTCTTCTTTGAGGTGCTGTTGTAATTAGAATTTTTTCCCTTGATTTCCTGCTCAGATAGCTCATTACTAGTGTATAGAAACAATACTGTTTTTTGCATGTTGATCTTGTATTCCTCCACTTTGCTGAATTTGTTTATTAGCTCTAATAGCTTTGTTATAGATTTTTAGAGGCTTTTCTATATATAAGGTCATGTCATCTGCAAATAGTGAAAATTGCACTTCTTCCTTTCCAGTTTGGATGCTTTTGATTTATTTTTCTTGCCTAACTGCTTTGGCTAAAACTTGGAGAACAGTGTTGAATAACAGTGGTGACAGTGGGCATCCTTGTCTTGTTCCAGATCTTAGAGGGAAAGCTCTCAGTCTTTCACCATTGAATATGATGTTAACCATCGGTTTTTCTTATATGCCCTTTATCATGTTGAGGAAGTTTCCTTCTATTCCTACTTTTCCAAGTGTTTATGTTGGATTTTGTGAATGCCTTTTCTGCATGAATTGAGATGATCATGTGGTTTTTTAAAATTCTGTTAATGTGGTGTATTACATTAATTGAGTCTCTTATGTTGAACCACCCTTACATACCCAGGATAAAATCCACTTGATCATGATGTATATTAATTCTTTTAATTACTGTTGGATTATATTTGTAAGTATTTTTCCAATAAAATGTTATTGAAGTATATCATTCATACATGAACATACATAAACAATGTGTATAGAATTTGAAAATTTACAAAACAAACATGCATATCATCATACAAGGCTCCCACACATCTCCCTACCACCAACCCCTTGCATTGGTGTGAAACATTTGTTGCCAGCTATGAAAGAGCATTGTCAAAATATTGCTAACTATAGCCCAAGCTTACATTTGGTGTATTTTCCCCCAATCTACACAAGTATTAACACCCTATATTAGTATTATATATTTGTTATCATTCGTGAGAAAACATTCTCATGTTTATCCTGTTAACCACAGTCCATCATCTACCACTGAGATTCCCTGTTTTGTACAGTCTCATGCTTTGTACAATCCATTCAAAGTGTAAACTCAGTGGCTCTCATTTTTATCACAGAATTGTGCTGTCATCACGACAGTCAATTTTAGAACGTTTTTCATTACTCAAAAGGAAAAATCCCATACTCCCTTATACCTTCCTATTGTTGTCTCTTAGTATTGAAATATCTTCTTGCCATTGCTGTAAAATATTACAATATTACTGTTAACTGTCGTCCATAGATTACATTAGTTGTAATTTTCCCGTGTATCACCATATTAGCACTTTGTAAAGGAAGAACATTCTTTTTTTAATTTTAATTTAATTTTATTTAATATTTTTTTTTATTTTTTAAAAGATACTTAAATAAATGTTACACAAAAATTATAGGGATTCCCATATGCCCCACCTCCCACACCTCCCACAACCTCCCACATAAACATCTTTCATTAGTGTGGCACATCACCCGCAATGGATATACACATCCTGGGGCTTTGCCACTAAGCATGGACCATAGTTCACATTGTAGACCACACTCTCTCCCATACAGTTCTGCATGTTATATGATGATATAAAATGGCCTATATCTGTCATTGCAGTGTCACTCAGGATAATTCCCAAGTCCTGAAAAAGCCCCTGTATTACAACTGCTTTTCCCTCTCCCTGCCCCCAAAATGTCCAGTGGCCACTGGCTCCACAGTAATGTAATTTCAGGAAGAACGTTCTTATATTTATATTATTATTATTTTTTTTAAGATTTATTTATTTATTTATCCCCCCCTTGCTGCTTGTGCTTGCTGTGTCCATTCGCTGTGTGTTTTCTCCGTGTCTGCTTATCTCCCCCTTGCTGTGAGGTACAGACCCTCGCGCCACGCAAACCCGGGGCCTCACTCATGGTAAACTGGAGCTCTATCGGTTGAGCCACACCCGCTTCCTGTTGTGAGGTCTTGCTGCATCAGCCCACTAGGCTGCGCGGGCCGGCCTGCCCTCACAAGGAGGCCCCGGGAAGCGAACCCGGGGCCTCCCATATGATAAACGGGGGCTCTATCGACTGAGCCACTCCCGCTTCCCTATATTTATACTATTAACCACAGTCTTCATCCACCACTGGAATCACTATATTATACATTCCCTAGATTATTCTCTAGTTTCCTTTCAATTGACTTTTTTTTTTTTTTAAA
>JAQZBX010093545.1:0-12140 GCA_029593785.1 Cabassous unicinctus | reverse complement strand
AATGTTTTTATATGCATTGTGTGATAGGTAGAAGGCTGTTCACAGCAGCAATGTTTGTAATTAAAAAATAAGTGAAAACATTCTAAGCATACATTACAGGGAAATTGAAAAATTATGCTATATACATATAATGAAATGTAATGAAAATGAATGAAACAAAAATAATCTCATCAGCAAAATGAATCTTAGGAAGATGGTGTCTTGGAGTGAGTGTAGCTCAATGATTGAGCGCTTGCTTCACATCTATGAGGTCCTGGGTTCAATCCCTGGTATCGCCTAAAAAAAAAAAAATGGTGTCAAGGGGAAAAAGAATCACAGTGTCAAATCATTTTTATAAAGCTCAAAATCAGACAAATTATGTTTTTCACTAGTGTATACATGCTTGGTAAATCTCTAAAGAAAAGCAATGAATGGGTAAATATTAAATCCAAAATAGTAGTTTCTTCTTGGCAGAGTGGAGGAATGAGTTGGAGAGAATGCAAGCTATCTCATTTTTATCCTTTATAAATTTCATATACATTATTTATATACTCTTGAATGTATTTATTATTCCTGGACATATACAAAGTTATATAACAATGCTATCTAAAAATATAAAAATCTTTGTTCTCTAACAAATATATCTTTAAAGAATTATAATCCCATTATTTTGCATGCTCAACTCAAGCTTTTGAGTTCTAATTTTGTCTTTGATATTATAAGTTGAAAACATATCAATATATTTAACACTGATATCAAGTATTTTCATGTTAAGTTTATTGATTTCATTTAAGAAAAACATGATTGGCAGTCTAGTGTTCTCATGTTATATTTGATAAATATTTGACTAATGAAATTCTTAAATGATTTTTAAAAAGGCAATTTCTTATGTCACTTATGTGACATAAGAAAGCCTTGAGTTATCCAACTTAATTTTGATATAAAATTAAGCCTTGAGTTATCCAATTCAATTTTGATATAAAATTAAATTCTGTAGACCACAATTTATCTTTAAAAAATTATAAACCAAATAACTTCATAAAGGTGAGACCACTTGTATAACATTAGCAACCACTGTTTAAAAAGATGTGTGTACCTTGCTACTACCTAGGATATTTCCAGGATACAGACAATGATCCTAATTTGCATTGTGGACCTAATCCTGTTTTTTTAAAATATCTTTTTGCTTTTAGACTATCAATACAGATGTCTCTATATTTTTGCCAATTTATTTAATGATGTGTTAAAAATGAATCTAAGCACTTAAACATTCCCTTTTCTGGTATGTATTTGTCAAGTTTACAATGTAATAAATTTTCCTTGTGTTTATGAATATAAAAATGTTACATAAAATTAGCATAACAGCAATTCATAATATCCATACTTCATTAGTTGACTTGCAAACTTTTCACATATTCTTAGTATTTATTAAACCATCAGTGCATTTGATGAAAATGCTACTGATTCTATTTTCTTAGCAGTTTGTCATCTAAAATATATTACCATGTCATTGACAAAGAATACGATCTTTTTATATCTTAGTATTCTTTCCTCTCACAAATTATTCAGTAATCTAATATGTTAATATTTTAAATAGGAACAGAGAATCTAGCATTTTCTAAAAAAATGAAGCATGCATGCGGAACATGAGAAGCCCATAGTACCAATCTACAATATTAAGTCATGGAAAATACTCATATTTTGCTAGAAAATAAAGGAAACTTGTAAAGAAAGATTACACAATCAGTGTACTTACACTGTTTTTTTTGCAGTGTAATTACAGCCTGGGTAATCATTTAAATGAAATAAACAGAAAATGTAATGTAAGAGATGATTCTACCCACCTCCCAAAGACATTTAATTTTCAACTTTTCCCCATTAAATAATGAGCCAGATAAAGCCCACTTAAATCCTAGCACTGTGAGTAGGACCCAGAGGCTTGTTCCATTATAGTAAGTTGAGAGAGAGAAGGGAAGTGCCTTAGTTATCAAGTGATGCATAACAAATTACTCCAAAATGTAGTGGCTTAAGAGAATAGCACTTATTATCTTACAGGTTTTCTGTAGGTTTCAAGAACCCAAGCATGACTTAGCTGGGGCCTCTGTTTCAGGGTCTCTCAGAGTCCAAAAATTAAGGTGTCACTTGGGCTGTTGTCATCTGAGGCCTCAAGTGGGGAAGAATCACTTGTTGGTTGTATTCCATTTGAACTAAGGGCTTCAATTCCTGGCTGGAGTTGGCTGAAGGTATCCTCAGTTTCTTGCTGTGTGGGCATCTCCACAGGGACGTTCACAACAGGGCACCTTGTTTCATCCAAGCTAGCAAGCAGGAGGACAAGAGAGAGGGTGAACAAAGCAGAAGTCATCATCTTTTATATCCTGATGACTGACTTCCATTACTTTTACCATATTCTATTTGGTGGAGGCAAGTTACTAGTTCTAGCCCACACACAAAGAGAAGGGATTTAATCATGAATTCCAGGAATTAAGGATCATTGGAAGTCATTTTAGAAGCAGCATAGCACAGGGAGTTATGTCTTGATTAATAATGACTAATAAGCATTTAACAGAAAATTTAGAAAAGTAACCATCTATAAGCCCAATTTACTTGTTTGGTTGGTTACTTTTTAGACCTCAGATAGACAAATTTAATATGAACCTTAGTTTTTGGCACAATATTACCAATGGTCAGCGCATGTTCACACTTATATATTATATTGCATTTTATATTTATTATTTTCTTTTGTTTAATTTTATCCCATTTTCTTCTTTGTCAAACTTCCCCTATTCTATCTACCCATGAGCACTCATTGTTTAATAAATGACCTTCCAGTCTACTCTCCAGAATTTATGTATGTTACTAACTACAATAATTTTTAGTATGGTTTTGTGTTCATATGTATACTTATAAGCTTTGAGGTTATATATCTTTATTTCTTTTTCTCTCAAGTCAACTACATATTTGAGATTTCATTTTCACTGAATATGATCCATAATTTGCATATGTGACATTTTACTTATTTTACTTTTATGAACACCTTGGTTCTCTCCATCTCCTTGACATCATCCATACTTTCATACACAATACTCCTATATTCTTTATCCAGTCTAATTATACGAGTTTCTTTAGAGTGAGAACATTAAAAAGAGTGGAATTATTGGGCACAAATTACTTCTAAATTGTTTTACAAAATTGTTTTAGGAGTTTACAGTTCCCTTGCCTTAAATGAGGTGGTTCATTTTCATTCATAATTGTATTTGTTATTGCCTAAATTTCTAATTATTTTTTGCCAATCTAGTTGGTATAAATTAATGATGTAAGTCTGTGACAGAGACATTTAGATGTCTATTAATGTTTAATCTTTTTCTATAGTGTTATTGTTGATAAATTGTTGCCCAGAAGATTATATTTGCCATCTTCTTCCCCAACCACAATTACCAAAATAGTTGGGGCACTTGCCTAACTCTTGCCAATATGAGCAGATATGATATGTGTCAATCAAGGCCAAGATTCTTAGGAAGCTTCTTTCCTTCCACTATTTCCCTCTTCCCAGTATGTTTCCTATAAGCCTGGTGGCATTGAAGTTGGCTTAGGAACAATTTGGTAGGAGCTTGGATCTATGAATTACAACTTAGAGAAAAGCCCACATCTTCAAATGTGGACTTTAGAACTCTTTAGACTTTACGTGTTTGAGAAAAATATTTGATTGTCACTATTACATATACTGTTGGTTTAGATTATCATAGCAGCTAGCTCTACTTGAACTAAAATAAATCTTGTAACAATTTTCTTTTTTTCCCCTCATTCCTTGTGAGGCAACCATCTTTTCAATATTTGCTAATCATTTATGTTTCATCTTCTGTGGATTGTCTTTTCTACCCTCTACACTTTTATTCTATTGTCTTTTTAAAGAAAATAGGTTTCTATGTGATTTCTTTATATATGTATAAAATTCCTTTCATATTCTAGTTACTGACATTTTGTGGCCATTAACAGGAAAAATATCATCTCCTTTTTAAATCATCTGTTCCTTAAACTGTGTTATATTCTTTGTTAAACAAACAAACAAACAAAAACACTTACTTTGATGTAATCAAATTTGTAAACTTTTCCTTTTACAGCATTTTGCTTTTGTGGACCTATTAAAAAATCTTTCTGTGCATAAAGAAATAAAAATATTCACTTTAGCTATTAATAGATTAATCCTTCATCTATTTAACTATTTTTTTCTGCATATTACATTAATATTTTTCCCTTCATTAAAGAACTTGGGAGTTTATGGAACAATAACGCATAAAATACAGGATTCCCATATACCCTCCTATTATTAAAACCTTGCATTGATGTGGAACATTTGTTACAATTGATGATAGCACATTTTTATAATTGTTCTATTAACTATAGTCCATGGTTTAACTTAGGGTTCACTGCTTGTGTAGTACAGTTCCATGGATTTATTTTTGTGCTGCTATAGTCACAATATTGTGCTACTCTCATCACCGTCCATTACCAAAACATTTCCATCATTCCAAATAGGAACCTTATACATTTTAAAATCTTAACTTCCTATTCCCTATCCCCACCCTGTTCGCTGGTAACCTATATTCTAGATTCTGACTCTTTGAGTTTGCTTATTCTAATTAATTCATATCAGTGAGATCATACAATATTTGTCCTTTTGTCTCTGGCTTATTTCACTCAACATGATGTCACATTTATCAGGACTTCATTCCTTTTCATGGTTGAATAATCTTCCATTGCATGTATATACCACATTTTATTTTTCCATACATTTTAAATTATATATATATTTTTTCATTTTTTTCAATGTACCTTCTATTGTACTGATAAGAATTTAAATTTTATTTTTATAGGTTTTGTGCATTCCTTGTTGTATCCATTCAAAGACATTGTAACATAATTTATGTCTGATTTGTCCAAGATGTACATGAGAAATATAAAAGCAATTAGAAAAGTGATTGGCATATAACAAATGATGAATAACCTTATTTCTATTATTATTGCTATTGTTGTCTATTATTATTGCTATTGTTGCTAGTGTGAAAGATATCACATTTTCAGATATGTTTTCTAATTGTAGATAGCAGTAGAGATAAAGCTATTGGTTTTTGACACGTTCATCTTATACATAAAACAATTTGTTCTGATGCTAATTTCAATTTTTTTTTTCTATTTTAGGTATTTTGTCAATTCTTTCCCAATCTTTATATTTTGGTTATGTGGTTTTCAGTTTCTTATTTTACTACACTAGCCAGGATCTTTAGCTCTTCAGTCTATCATGACTTAGCATCATTTCCTTGAAGAAGTTTCTTAAATGGTGCAATTGTATCATTTCCTAAATGTAGAGTACCCCCATTAACTGAGATTTTTGTGTACTTCTTGAAAAGATTCTTTCTGGGTATTTCAGGAACAGACTTATGATTTTTGTTCTCTCTTTTAATTAATATCTCTATTTTTCAGTGCACTTTCTCTTTAAAGAATAAAGGAATATGTAAGTTTTCTCCTAGAAATGTGACAAAAGTGTATTTTAGTGGCCTTGAAGATAAATTTATTTCTGAATTTCCATCCATATCTCAAGTTTCAATACATGAATACTAATTTCCAAATATTCACTGGAATAGAATAATAGGTAATTTTTACAACAGTTTAAGGAAGACATAAATGAAGTTGAAATATGTATTTGGCTAATTGATTTTTCAAATGCTAAAGCCAAAATAGAGTTAATAGGAAATTGTGTCCAAGTATTGAGACTAAAACTGAAATGTAATGTATGCCTGATTATTTTATTACTGTAATTATATTACAATAAAGGCAGGTTTCCATGTATTATTCCTGACCTTAAGTGAAATTATTCCAATGGTTTGCTATTTAAATGTAATATTTTAGGTAGCTTTCTGGTACTTAGTCTTTACATAATTAAGAAGGTTCCATTCTACTTTCAGATTTTTCAACATTAAAAAAAAATTATGTGTTTTGAACCATATCAAATGCACACAAAGATGATAATATTACTTTTTCTGTAGTTAATTAGTGTGGAAAAGTACATCAGTAGGTGATTTTTGATGTTGTACCATCTCGAATTTCTGAGACACACATGCAAAAATATACACACATACATGCACATACATCACACACTCATGCAAACACACCTATACCCATATACATATATAGGAAATATTTAGTTATATATTTACTAAAAACATCTTCATGTGCCATTCTGCTAAAGCAAGTACAATTCATTGGGATGGATTAAACAACAGGAATTTACTGGCTTACACTTTTGAGATTAGAAGTCCAAAATCAAGGTGTCACCAAGCTGATGTTTTCTCCTGGAAGACTGTGGCATTCTGGGTCTGGCTGTTGGTTGTTCTTGGTCTTTGGTTTTTCTGTCACATAGCAATGCCCATGGTAGCCTCTTCTGGCTTCTTGGTTCCATTGACTTGCAGCTTCTGGCTGCTCCCTGTCTCTCTCTCTCTCTCTCTCTCTCTTTGGCTTCCCTGAAAGCCTTCAGTAATAGCATTAAGCCCATCCTGATTAAGTTAGGTCACAAATTAACTGAAGTAACCTCATCAAAAGGTCCTAATTACAAGAGTTTATACCCACAGAAATATATTAAGTTTAAGAATGTGTTTTTCTGGGGTACCTAAACTACAAGCCACCACACCCTGAAAAAAAGAAAACATTTTCTTAATCTTAATCCACATTGCTGTGTATATGAACCCAATGTAAATAGGACCCTCTGGCAATGTGATTTTTAGTAAAGGTGCGGCCCAAATGCATGAAGGTGAGTTTTAGTCCAAGTTACTTAGGCCTTATAAAGAGATCCTGGAAGTCACAGGAGCCAGAAAGAAGGACATGTGATGCGAAGCAGCAGTATGAGTTGAGGAGCCCCAAGAATTCTGGCAGCCAGCACCAGAATGCTACAGATTTGGGGAAGTAAGCAGGCCTTGCTGAAATCTTGATTTTGGACGTCTTCTAGTCTCAAAGACTGTGAGCCAACACATTCCCAATGTCTAAGCCAATTCATTGTGTGATATTTGTCCTAGAAGACTGGCAAACTAAGATACAGAGGAACAACATCTTCAAAGTGCTGAAAGAAAAGAAATGTCAATCCAGAATTCTATTTCCAGCAAAATAAACACATTCTCAGCTGAAGGAAAATTAAAAGTATTTGTCACCACCAGACATGCATTAAAAGACATATCTTCAGTAGGAGGGAAAATGACACGAGGGGAACTTGGAAGGGAGGAAAGGAGCAAGAGAGAATGGGAGGGTCATAGAAATGTAAAACTTTGAAGTAGGAACATATTAACTTTAAGTAGAGTGATAAAAGCAAAGCTTATTATATGTTGGGTTTTCATTGTAAATAGATGGAATACATTGGTTGATTGTAACATACCATGGGGTGTAGTAAAGGGACATAATGATTGTAAGCCTTGTAGATTCTGCTAGAAATAGTAAAATATTTAAACTAGTAAACTTAAAGTTTAGGTATGCATATTGTAATCTCTAGCTCAGCCACTAACAAAAATAATGTAAAAAGATATATCCAAAACAAAAACAGGTAAATAAAAATGTGACACTAAAATATATACAAATAATACCAAAGAAGGAGGAATGAAGAAACAGAAGAATAAGAAATAAGGCCAATGAAAATAAATCTAAAATGGTAGAAGTAAATTAAGTCTTATCAATGATTACATTAGATATATTGGTAAAACAAAGACCTAATAATATGCTTTTACACATAAAGCCATAGGTTAAAAGTAAAAGATGGAAAAAGGTTTAGCATGAAACAGTAATCAAAAGAATGCTGGGAAGATTCATGCTTCTGGCCAAGATGAAGTAACCAGGTCAGATTTAGCTGCCTTCTTGCAAAAGAAAAAACAAAAACAGAAAAAAAAAAATTATATGAAACAATGGTTTTTGTGGTTTCCCATGAAAAGGGAAACAAATGACTTGAGCCTTATGATTGCCCCCACTTACGGTCCTAGGAGAGTTTCCAAGCCACGGTGCATGAAGGAGGAAATTAAGTGAAGTTTCCTAGTGGTTGAGGAGCTAGAGCTGAGAGTTTGACAAGATCAACGTGACTGGAATTTGCAGGACATAACCATGGGAGAGAAGAGAACTGCAAGAAAGAAGCCTGGAAATATGCAGAGGTTCCGCTTTGAGGATTTGACTCATCTGTGTGAGGAGGTTGTCCCTGGTTGCAGACAAATCACTTGAAAGGAGTAAGGGAAGCGTGCCTGGCACATGCATAGAGCTGGAAATAGTGCCACTTTTGGACAACCACACTGAAAAACTTTGTAATTCAAGGGGCATTGGCTAGAGCATTTAGAAGACTCTTGGTAGTGGGGAATAATTAGCTAGACTAAATGCTTCTCTGATCCAGCCTAACATATCTTCAAAGACAGACCAAAAGAATTAAACGATTTACAAGTCATGTGAAAATCATTGGCCTAGATAATTCCTCAAAACTTGTTTGTAAGGCAGCAACATTTTATTTTGAGCTCAGTCTTTAAATAATGTGCTTTACATAATATACTCCTGAAACCACAAAATATAAGTTAGGAAGCTCTCTTTCAACAACAACAAAAAGTGAGCTTTTATTTCCACAGGACTTTAGAAATATTAATTCATCATAAAATAGCATTAATGACTCATCTTATTATTTAATGGCCCCAGAGATGACTCAAACTTTGAGCTCTTAACCTTTCTTTCTGATTATTAATGGAGTAGAAAAGATTTCAGAATATGCTATTATTTCTGATCTATTGCATTTAAAATTACTGTGCTAAATTTTCTTTTTAAAATGGAGCTTTGCTAAGGTGATCTAATATTCTGGGAAATTAAGCCATTCTATGTAACTTAATAGCTTAATTGAAAATTTTAAAGGTGGAACCAAATTGAGTAGTCTCTCATTCATAACTTCAGCATACAAATCAGCTCGAGATTTCCAGAACTAAGGTGATGGAAGATCAAGATGTGACTAATTGTTTTTGTATATTTTGCCTAATTAACAGAAACAATTTCAAAATATATTACCCCAAATCTGACATTTTTTTTCTCAAAATAAGTTAAGTAATGGCAACTATTAAAGGCTCACAGTGATAACTGAATTTTACATCCAGACAGAAAAATTCAAAGTTAAAAAGAGATGTAAATGATTCTTGTAGTAACTCATATATATGCTTAATATGGGGTAGCCATATGAAGAATATATTAGCAAATGTAACTATAGTGTGTAGAATGCTTAAATCACTGTACAAATACATAGGTTAAAATATTTTTAAATGGACAAATTTAGCACATTTTCAATTAAAAGAAACCATTTTTCTTAAAACTGTTACATTATAATTATCAAAATTAAGTTAGATTTTTACTTGTAATTTTTCTTTTTATCTTACAAAGGAAAAATATTCCTCATTTAATACAAGTTATTCCCTCTGCATGTTAGAAATCATGGAATTGATGAAGTAAGAAACATATTTAATATAATATATCCAGGTCCATTGTTATGTAGCTTCTTTTTCCCCACGGTTTCAAGAAATAATTATCTTTCAGCTTTGGTTCAATTGTGGAACAAGGAGGACTTATAGAAGCTGTTTTGTAGTTTGGAGAGTAACATGGTCATTTTGGGAAAAAAAAGTCATAGAATTCCTTCTAAGCAAGAATCGGTCATCTTCCTAGATGTGTTCGTGAGGAACTTTGTAGCAAGTCACAGAAACCTGATTAAATCAACTTAACTAATAAAGGGGAATTAATAAACTCTAAATAATCCAGACCTAAAGCAGGTCCCAGGGACACCTGGATTGAGTGACTCAAATAGAATCTGAATTTTCTTTCTCTGAGTCAATCTCTTATCTATCTGTGAGTTTCCTTATTTCTTCAAGTTCTTTCATATGAAATGTATATAGCTGTAGTCAGCCTTTTGTGCTCATACTTAACTCTCAATCCAAGGGAAAAGTGTGGGCATTGCCTTTAAATTTTGAAAATTCTAATAGAAGTCTTTGTATTTGGCTTGATTTGATTTTACTTTAAGGGTTCATGGAACACATGGTAAAATATTTATATCTTTGTGTTATTGGGAAGATTAGAGGGGAGGGTATATGTGGTTATGACTCTCGTGTTGGCCTGACCAAGGTATTTGGTGAAATACTGTCAGGACAAAAGACTTATAGGATTTGTATGCATAATAATTTTTAAAGCATAAAATAATGTAACTAATTTGTCAACTTCACCCAAGAAATAAATAGATAAAACAAAAATAAATAGAAATAAAACAAAATTCAGTGGATTTCAACACATTGAATGTTGAAGATTAATGACCAAAACATAATTAATTGCACATCTTATAACTCCAAGTTAATTATAGAAAAGGAAATAAAAAACACATTTATACATTTTGGAGTTGAGAACTTCTGATCTGACTCTCACCTGAAGAAGTCACTATAGCCTGTTAGATATCCATTTACTTCCAGCTTCTAACTATCCAATGTCTACATTTGCGACTGTTGTCTGGCTGTCTCTGTGAGATTTTATTTATCATTAACTTGTAGTTATGTTTTTTATTTTGCGTTTTTCCATTATCTCATTCTTTATTTTGGTTATTTTTCTTAACAAAATCACGTTTACTGGAGGATATGGAGCATTCATTGCCAATGAAATGCCCTTTTAAAGTTACGTTTTCATGGTTAATTTAATAAACGTGGATGAAGCAGTATTAGGCCTGTCTTTTTTAATTACAGTAAGACACATATTCTCTTTTTTTATTTTTAAAGAAGTTTTACATTACATAAAACTTACATAAAAAATATAGGGGATTCCCCTATACCCCACTTCCTCACCTTCACATGTTCCCCAATAACAACATCTTTCATTAGTGTACATTTGTTACAAGTGATGAACACATATTGAAGCATTGCTACTAACCATGGTCTATAGTTTACATTATGGTTTACACTTTGTACCACACAATTTTATAGGTTTTGACAAAATGTATAATGGCCTGTTTCCATCATTGCAAAATCATGCATAACAATTCCAATGCCCTAAAAAAGCCCTATGTTCCACCTATTCTTCCCTCCCTCTCACCTTGGAACCTATGGTAACCACTAAGTTTCAGTTTTTCAAGAATAAGGTTCATAATTACATGCATTAATATTGAGGGCTTGGCAAATGGTTTGTTTTCTTAGGTACTGCCTATGTACTCGAGAAATTCTTGACCCTCTATTTGAGAATGTAGCAGAAAACCCCAGAATGGAAGTTTAATATTTTCTTGTTTATTGTGTGGGTCTCCACCCACTGAGATAACACCCTATGACAAGATGAACACATTCATATTCCATAGAAGCATGCCCAGGTGCATCATTTCCTACATCCCCCCACCACCAACACCCTGCACCAGTGACCCTCCCCTGCCATATTTGCCAAAAGAACATTCCCACCATTGTAGTTTCAACCACAGACCTACAAATCCCCAGAGTTCATCTGTTCCTTCTTCCAGTCCTCACCTCAGTTCCATGGATAATCCAACCCAAGCCCCCCACCCTGCTCACCTTCATATTCCAGCATTGTCGACCCCATTCACATCCTTGCACCATCATCACATCTATCCACTGCTAAACCACCCACTTCCACCTTATCATGGGTTTTGCCTATATTGAGCATTGGCTCACCACACTCTACTCCATTTCTGTCTCCTGATAACCTATCTTCCAGACTCTAGATCTGTGAGTCTGCTCAATAAGCTTAGGTCATATCAGTGAGGTCATGCAATATTTGTCCTTTAGTGACTAGCTTACTTCACTCAACATAGGGTCTTCAAGATTTATCCATGTTGGCGTGTGTATCAGTACTTAATTTCTTCTTACAGCTGAGTAATATTCCATTGTATGTATATACCACATTTTTCTTATCCATTCATCTGTTGATGGGCACTTGGGTTGCTTCCAAATTTTGGCAATAGTAAATAATGCCGCTATGAACATTGGTGTGCATATAACTGTTTGTGTCCCTGCTTTTAATTCTTCTGAGTATATAGCCAGCAGTGGAATTGCTGGATCATATGGCAATTCTATAGTTAGCTTCCTGAGGAACTGCCAAACCATCCTCCACAATGGCGCCACCATTTTACATTCCCA
>JAQZBX010093544.1:0-12137 GCA_029593785.1 Cabassous unicinctus | reverse complement strand
GGGTGCACTGGGGGGTGCAGGGGGCAGGTGCGGGTGCACTGGGGGCAGGGCCTTCCCGTGCTGCTGCGCGGGCCCCATCAGCCCCCAGGCTGCTTCTAGAAAGGGCGGGGCCAGGCCCAAGGTCTTCGCCGTCTGCTCGGCTCCAGGTTGGGGTGCTCTGGGCACTCTCTGACAGGGCATTGCTTGGGGTCCCGCAGGAACTGAAGCAGGAGCAGGAGGAGGACGAGCACTTCCAGAGGCTGCAGAGCGTGCTGCAGCAGATGGAGGAGTACCTGAAGCCCGTGCTCCTGCTGCTCAGGGTTCCTCAGGCCAGGTACTTCTTGTGGTCTCCAGTTCTTACGAATGCTTCACGGTTGGGAAGCCTCCACCCTGTGGCAGGTGGGCGGATGCCAGCTGGAAGGGCTCGGCCTCAAGGCGTGCCTCAGTGGGATTGCTGGCCCCCCAAGATGACGAGAAGCCAGCATTCTCCCCAAAGCAGGCGGGAAGACGATGCTGCCCCCCAGTGCCCCCGCCTGCAAGGAAGCACCTCAGGGTGGCGGGAGCTGCCGGTGGCCCTAAACCTCATGGCCAGTGGGCAGGCACATGGGGCAGACGGGGGGCAGGCGGGGCAGACAGAGAAGATGGGGGAAGATGGGGGGACAGACGGGGCCACACAGCCCTTGGGGACCCTGAGGTGAGCCCGGCGCAGCAGGTGTGAGGGGGGACGCCTGTCGGTGAACTCGACACCTCCTGAGCTCTGACGCCAGGCCGCTGCATCCCGGGCGTAAGGGCGTCCTCTCCACGCTCGCATAGGCTGGGAGGCCCGGCCTGCTGGGGGCCCTGGAGCAGACCCTGTGGGGAGCACCTCCGTTTCTGGGTATCCCCACCACTCAGCCTTGAACTGTTTTGTGGGGAAGGGGGGAGCCGCACGTGGTGCTTTCGGATTCTGCAGGTGGAGCAGATGGTCCCGGAGCCCCATCTGCTGGCACCTGCACAGTCCTCGCCAGGCCCACCCCTGGGCAGAGGGGCGGCGGGTGGCGCTGCCGTGAGAGCCGTCCGTGTATCCACATGGAGCAGAGGTCTCCCGGGGGCCGTAGCTCAGGTTGTTTTCATTTGTTTTTAAAGCCTGAATGTCAGCCTTTCCATTGCAGGATACAGGCTCCTGCAGTGGCGACGGATTCCGGGAAGCCAAAGGGCAAAGACAAGGAGAGGAGAGCATCTCTGCTGCAGGGTGAGCCGCGCAGGGGGGACGCAGGCGTAGCTCCTCTCACGAGCTGTCTGCACCCTTTCGCGCGACAAGACCGGGCTTGGGACCACCCGCCTGTCTGTGCATGTGGACGGCTGAGAAGCAGCGGCCCTGCACGGCGCCCAGTGCCTCACGTCCAGCGGCCACGAGCTCTGTGCAGGGACCGGCCCCCCTGCCAGAACCTCCCAGAGTACCGGGCACCCGCCACGGGCCAGTGCTCTCGGGCAGGAGCTTTGTCAAAACCTCCCCGTGTCCTTTCCGGGCAGCTGGCAGGTGCTGCAGCCACGGAGCAATCTTTGTGTCACACGAAATCAATCTTCACGTCCCGAGACCCTCCCAAACGAGTGTGAGGGCAGAGGGGAGGGGAGGGCCAGGCGCGCCAGGGGCCGGGCGTCTTGCTCAATAAGAGGGTGTGCGGGGAGCCCCGCTGCACATCTGAGGAAAGGCGGGTGCGCCGCGGGGCCCCCTGCCCGCCCCGTGTGGGGCTGCCGCGTCTCCTGGGCACCCACCAGCTTTCTGGTGGTGTCCGCACTTTCAGAATGGGTCCCGCTGATTTTTGCTGATCACCGACCCAAACCGCCCACGGTGAGAAGACGTGCTCAGCATCTCCAAGGGTTTCGCTTCCATCCCCTCATGCCTGGGATTTGATAAATCTGGGTTCTTAAAAGGCTTGTGCATTCGCTAGAATTTCCGTCTTCTACAAAAACCATTGAGCCAAGAAAATAGGGATTTCCAAAACCCCAATTTTGTTTTTTCTTTGCTTGGTTTTTGTTTCCAAAAGCGCCAGTACCTGCTTCCTGGTGCTGACGCTAGCTAAGGCGCCCCAAGCACCTGCCAACACACTCACCTGAGGGCTTCAGGAATCCTGGCCACCCACCTCCCAGCCCAGGGTGCCCCCTCTTCTGGGCCAGGCTTTTACGCATTCACAAACCCAGAGGCGCCCTAGAGAGTTCCTGGATGAAGATAAGAACGGACCCTACTCGGTTTTAAGCAAATTTCTTTTTATTTTTAAATAAATTAATCTAAATTATTTTTTAAAGGTAAATACAAATAGTATCTTAGTGGCCTCACACCTTAGTACCAGGTGTGCCTGTCAAGAAGAGATTTTTTCCCCAAACAAGCCAGCCAAGACCAACATCTCCCAGGACCCTCCGTGGCCACCTCGAGGGCCGCCAGGTCACTCCCTTGGGCCCCAATGCAGGGGCTGCCACAGAGGCCATGGCCCCTTCTCAGGAGCCCGCAGGAGGGGCCACAAACTCTGTCCTTTGACCAAGGACAAAGGTGGCTGCAGCGTCTCAAGTCCGCCTTGGGAATCAGACGCCCAAGCCGGGCGGGTCCTCGGAACCAGGTCCCTGAAAATCAATCACGGACCAGGCCCGCCGTGATGAGAGCTCTCTGGTCAGAGCAGTGAGCCGGGCTGTGGCGTCAGGACAACGTCCACCTCCAGGGGCTCTTGTGAGGCACCACGGCATGTCCCACGGGCACACCTCTCTGTAAACCAGGCCGAGGTGCTATTTCTTTCCCCTCCCCAAGCCAGGACAGCTGCTGTGGCCAAACCACCCCGCCACCTCCAAGTCGGGCACTGGGACCAAATCAGGCCTGCAGGCTCAGCTTCCCAGGGGCGGATGCATGGGGGGTCTCCGGGCCCTCTTCTCCCCACTGTCACTTTACCTGCTGCCTCTCCCGCGTCCACAGCCCAGCCTGAGGCCACAGGGGACGTCATCATCATTGCAGACAGCCACCTTCTGGAGCTGCCGCTGGAAGGGCTCTCCGTGTTTGACGAAGGGATGGTCTCCTCCGTGTCACGAGAGTTCTCACTGCAGATGCTGTGGAATCGACTCCACAATGAGGAAGCAGGTAAGACTGCTCCGGCTCATTGACGTTTTTCTAGGCACTCGCTTACTCAGAGCTGTTTCTGGAGAGGCAGGGTACCCTGCCAGGGCTGCACATGTAAAAAAGAGCAGATCTAACACTGTTCTTGCCATTGCAGAACTTTCGTTCCAAAGGGAATGACTGAGAGTACGCCAGCCACCACGGGATTAGTCATATTGTCATCGTGGTGATAAGCAGTGAGGGAGAGGACCTGGGGCTGGGGGCAGCTGGGGACCTGGGGACTGGCTGCAGGCGCTCGCAGGCGCTGGTCACATGGATACCTGCCGTCTGTGAACGTCCCTGAGCTGTACGCTGGTGGAATGTGCAGCTTTCTGCATCTGTGCAGAGCTTCAGTAAATTGTGTGAATTAAAAATAGACTGAGTGCTCCATCCAAGATGAAGTAACAAGCACTAGATCTACCTTCCAATTGAAACAACTACACAACCAGACAAAATATATGAAACCAGTTTTCAGACATTGGATGCCAGGCAATGCAGGTTAGGGATCCCAGAGAGAGGGGCCCAGCTTGCTGCCTGGGGGGGCCAGGCCTCAGCATGGAGAGGGGGAGGCAGGCAGAGCCCATGGTCCTCCTGAGCCGAGGAGGCGGAGCAAGGAGGCTGCAGAAACCAGGAAGACTAGATTTGCAGGACCAGACCGCAGACAGGAACGAGCTTCACAGAAAGGGCTCCAGCTGCAGAGGCGCCCCTGAAGCCTTCAGCAGAGGACCAATCAGTGCCTGTTTGGGAGGAAACTACCCAAGGTAGGGTAAAGAACACCTAAAACGAGGAGAGGGAACAATACTCAGAGCTCATCAAAGGCTGCAAATAGTTCAACTTCCCACCAGCCAAAGTGGGAAACCTCGTGACTCACAGGTATTGAGTGGCATGACCAGAAAGGTATTCTCAGAATGGGAAGAATCCTCTAATCCCACTAACAAAACTTAAAAGCAAGCCTCAAAGGGATCAAATGGTCTTCAAGTAACTTAACCACATCCCAGAGCAAAGCTCAAGAATATTTCTAGGATAAAAAAATATCCAGCTCCCAACAATTCACAATGTCTGACATCCAGTCAAAAATTACTAGGCATGTAAAGAAGTGGGAAACTATGACCCACATTGAGGAGAAAAATCAGTCAATAGAAACCGATCCAGAAATGATAGAGACGATAGGATTAGTAGACAGGACAGAGTAACCCAGAGGTCACTCTGGCTGTGGTACATGTGTTCATTCAGGGAGAGGAAAGATTGAGCTTGTTAAATAGAGACATGGAAGATACAAAGAAGACCCAAAGTGAACTCCTAGAGGTGAAAAAGATGAGGTGAACCTCTGAGATGAAAACGACACTACACCGAATAGCATTATCAGCAGATTAGACAGTGCAGGAGAAAAGATAAGTCACCTTAAAGAAATGCAGTAGAAACTGTCCAAAATGAAACAGGGCTTTTACAAAAAGACTGAAAAAATTAGCATCACTGAGCTGTGGACAACTCCAAGCAGCCTAGTATATGTGTAGTTGGAACCCACAACAGGAGGGGCAGGAAAAATATTTGAAGTCATAGTGGTCAGATTTTTTCCAAATTTAATGAAAGCTGTAATCCCACAGATCCAAAAGCAAGGAACAAAACTAAGGCACGTCAGCGTCAGATCGCTCAAAGCCAGTGACAAAGAGAGTATTTTTAAAGTAGCCAAAGGGAAATGGCACATTATTTATCCAGGAGCAAATTTAGAATGGCAACAGATTTCTGTACAGAGACAGTGAAAGCCAACAGCGGAGATTCATCTCTAAATTGTTGGATGAAAAACTGTCAACTTAGATATTTTTGAAAATAACTTTCAGAAACAAAAGTGAAATAAAGACATTTTCAGATGCAGAAGAGCTCAAAGAATTCATCACCAGCAGACCCGCAGTACAAAAAATGTTAAAAGATGTCCTTCAGGCAGAAAAATCTTACAGAAATCTACATCGAGACAAAGAAATATGTGGGTAAGTTTTTTTTTTAAATTTCTTATTTTTAAAATCTCTTTGAAAGAATTTTGACAGTTAAAGCAAAAAGTACCAGTGCATCGTGGGGCTTATATGTAAACATTCGTGCATGACAGCAGCATTTCCTCCCAGGAGTGCACGATTGTTGGCCTTTACTCTACACGTGGGACCGAGATAAATGGAAAATGTATATTATAAACCCTAAAGCAACCAATAAAAAAACCAAAGGAGTCACAGCCGAGACACTAATGAAGAAGATGGACTGGAATCACAGATATATACAATCCTGAAAGGCAGAAAAAGAGGGATGGTTGAACGAAAAACAGATCTAGGACAGAGAGAAAAACAGCAAGAAGGTGCATTTCAACCCAACCACATCGATAATCACATTTAAGGTAAACGGTCTAAACAGCCAATGAAAAGGTAGAGATCATCAAGCTGGATGAAAATGCAAGTCCCAAAATACGCTTCCTTCAAGAAAGCCACTTTAAGTATAAAGACAGTGATAGGTTAAGAGTGGAAGATGGCTGCCCCATAACAGCCATCCCTTCTGTCCCTTCTCAGCCTGAAGCAGAGTGGACATCACCCCAAATCCCTCAAGACTGAGGAATGAACAAAAATAAGGGTGTGGTGTAACTGCTGACTAAAGCAGATTTGTTGTCTTGTGTTAACTGAGTACTTCTAACATTGATATTTTAAAAATTTAATGTAAAGAAGTAAAGGATGAAAAAATATTCTACACTGATAACTAATCAAAAGAAAGCTGGAGTGCTAAATTAATATCAAAGAAACAGGTTTCATAGGCAACGGTGTTACTAGAGAAATCACGTCACACAGTAAAGAGGTCGGTTCATGAAGAGGACATGACACGAAATGTTTATGCACCTATTAACATAACTGCAAAATACACGAAGCAAAAACTGACAGAACTACACGGAAAATAAAGAAACACACGATTATAGTCAGAGATTTCAGCTTAAACTGTGAATACTTGAATCCTTTTAAATTTTTGAGACTTTGTTATGGCCTGGCTGAGGGTCTACCTCATTCCATGTTCCATGTGCACTTAGAAAGAGCATCCCGGGAAACAGATGTGGCTCTGGCGACTGGGCTCCCACCTACCACATGGGAGGTCCATGTTCAGCTCCCGGTGCCTCCTAAAGAAGACAGCGAGCTGGTGTGATAGGCATGTGTAGCAGGCTGACACAACAAGAGGCACAAGAAGAAAAACATAATGAGAGACACAACAAAGCAGGGAGCGAGGTTCCCGGTGCCTCCTAGAGAAGACAGGCAGACACGGCAAGCTGACGCAACGAGATACAAGAAGAAAAAGGAGAAAGAAAGAGCATACCTCTTCAGGTCCAGCTCCCTCCTTTTCTGAGGACACCCGTCTTGGGTGAAGGGCCCACCTGATCCAGGGCGAGTGCATCTTATCGCTTTATATCTATTTCCAAATACGGCCTCATTCACAAGAACCAGAGTTGGGACTTGGATGTCTCTTTTTAGGGAATGCAGTTCACCCCACAATAGAATCCAACTTAGCAAATAAAAGCGCAGAAGAACAATTCCAAAGCAAGCGGAGGGGAGGGTGTGGTGAGCATGTGTGCAGAAGTGAAAAGTAAAAAGCAAAACTGTAATTGACAGGACCAAAAAGACAAGACTTGGTTATTTGGGGGAAAAAACTTCTAAAACAGACACGTTTTGGTGAGAATTATCAAGGGAAAAATAGAGAAGGCACTAATAAACAATATAGGAATAAAAAGGCACAAACTACAGATGCAACCTAGATTTAAAAGATAATGAGTATTACGAACAACTTTGTACCAATATATTAAAAAACTTGGCAAGATGGATGCAGTCCTAGGATTGTGGCAACTCTCAGACTTGAGGAAAGAAAGCCTGAGCAGTCTTATGAGCAATAAAGAAAGGAAATTGGTCGATGCAGGCCCTTGCCCAAAGAACGTACCAGTTTTTCCATTTTCCAGTTGGATTCTATTTAATAACAAACTTTCAAGAAACCGCTTGCGCCAGTCTTCTACAGATCTTCCCACGAATAGGAAAGGGCGCTGGCTCCTCCAGACCCGGAGGCTGTGGTAAGCGGACGCCAACCTGCACGAGGACAGCCTTTCCTCACCAGCATAACCTTGACCCTGAGCAGGTGCCGCAGACGCACGCAGACTGAGGAACTACTCAGCGGTGCAGAGAACAGCATCCAGCAGGCGCTCACGTGCATAACGAAAACCCGTAGAAAGCCAGGCACTGGGCGGAGTTACCTCGTCCTGGTGAAGGAGCCCACCAAACACTGAGCCCCCTTCTTACTGGTGCCCCTGAAATCAGAGCAGACGTCACCTGCTGGAGGCCCCGGGACACAGAAAACAGACAGCCAAGGCCAGCAAACTAGAGAGAAAGAGAACAGCTGCCATTATTCTGTGAGCTGCCTGTCCCCAAACCAAGAGACAAGGCCAGTGGCGACAGGATGCAGGCCCACAGAAGGCACTCCCCGGACTTCCTCGGCACCAGGGACCAGCAGGGAGCTGGCACTGCGACTGGGCGGACACAGCAGGCCAACTGGTGGGTGCTCAGCATGGTGTGCGAATGCCAGCCAGCGGGCCTGGGAGCCCCTGGTGACTCTTCCTTTCTTAAGGTCCACTGGCCCAGACTCTGTCAGCACTGATGTCAGCCTGGACGTTTGGGAATGTATCGATCCCTTTTAACTTTCCAACAGCATTCAGTCGGTTGTTCTCACCCATTCTTTCTTGTTTTTAACAGAAAGTACTGTGAAAAAGGAGAGCCGCGGCAAAGAGGCCAAAAAGAAAACGCCCAAGAGGGGCCTGAAGGTAGGCCTCGGTGCCGGCGCCCAGCTGGCGGGCAGCCGAGGGCCTGGGGGGGGGCCGGGACCCCGGCTGCCCTGGGCTGGGGCGGCGCCTCGGGGCCCTCCACTGGCCCCGCCTCTTGCTGCAGGCCAGCGTGCCCCGGATAATCCCCCCGGACTGCATCCTCATCGACTCGGACAGCTTCAAGTGTATCCTTTGACAAGCCCCCGGCGCCGGGACTGCGCGGCTGCGCCGCCCCATGCTCCTTAACCGAGCCCCCAGTCGTCGTGGACCCCTACGAGGAGGCCGAGGGCGCAGGTGAGCCTCCCCTCGGCGCCCCAACCCCTGGGCAGCACAGCCCCGCTCAGCCCCGGCCTCGCCCTGCCCACTCGGGGCCAGCGCGCCAGGGCAGAGCCCCGGAAGCAGCAGCGGCGACGCTCCCGGGCCTTGGAATCTGGAGAAGGGCTTGCCCGCGCGGCTTGGCGGCTTTTAGCTGGTTGCTGTGTTTACTTCGGCTTAGCTTGTTTTGTAAATGGCTCCACAAAGGAGGGAAAGGGGCACCAACGCTGTCCCTGCATTCAATGTCCACTCCACCCAGGCCCCGTGCTGTGACGACAGGAGGTGGCCAGGACAGGCGTGGCCACAGCAAGGTCACACTAGGCCACGCCAAGGTCCACCGAGGTCACCAAGATCCTGTTGAGCTCACACCAAGGTCACACGAAAGTGACACCAAGGTCTACCAAAGTCACACCAGTGTCATGTCAAGGTCACACAAAGTCACACTGAGGTCACACCAAGGCCCAACAAGGTGACACCAAGCTCCACCGAAGCCATGCCAAGGTCACACCAAGGTCGTGTTGAGGTCATGCTAGGTCACACTGAGGTCACATCAGTGTCCACCAAGGTCCACCAAAATCACACCAAGGCCACTCCAAGGTCACACCAAGGCCACTTCAAGGTCACACCAAGGCCACTTCAAGGTCACACTAGGCCACTCCAAGGTCACTCAGAGCACACCGGGCCTGCCGTCCACGAGCTCCCACTGCGTGTTGTGACGCTCACGTGTCTTCTCCCCGTTCAGTTGCAGAAGCGCTGACTCCTGTCTTCATCACCCGGGACATTTTAGAAAGATTCCGAGACACGTTCACTTCCCGATGGGTCGGACATCTGGGAGATAAGCCCTTTCCAAGGTTCGGAATTGTGTTCCAAGGATGTCCATCTCAGGTCAGGGGTTGAAATGAGCCAAGGGCAGCGTTTGAGGCCACGGCAAGCCCTCCAGACCTGGGGGCCCCTCAGGTCAGGCCCCAGGTTGCTCTCTGTGAACCCCACACACGGGCTGCAGCCCCACTGCGCGCAGACACAGCTCCTTAGCTCTCTACGACTCGATGGGGGAGACTATTGTTGACTCATTCTGTAGATGAGGAAACTGGGGCCCAGGGGTACATTAGGCCACGGTCACAGCCCCCAACCCACGCACCAGGCGGCTTCCTCTCCAGTGACCTAGGGGTTCCCCAGGTCTGAGCACCCCGTGTTCTACCTGCAGCTGACCTGTCTCTGCACCCCTCCACCTCTGCCCCCACCCCCACCCCCAGCTGGGTGGGCAGAGGCTGGGGTTGCCCTCCCGCTCCCCACTTCTCATGGCTGGTCCTTCCAGAATCCTGCTGGTTCTGCACCCCAGACCCCCCCACTCTCCTCCCCCACGGTGCCCTGGGACCCAAGGCCCGTCCTCCTTTCAGGCCGCTCACCGACGGCCCCCCTGTCTGATTCGTCCTGGGCACCTTGGCACGCACCCCACGGTGCCCCCCGCCCTGGCCCCCACCCAGCTCTCTGCATTCACCCCGGCAGCCTCTTCCCCCTCTTGGAAGTCACACGGCCTCCCGTCTGCCTGGGGTGCCCCCGCTCAGCCTGGCCTGAACAGCACGTTGACCTCGGGGGCTGGCAGGTGGGCCCTCCATTATCCATCTGGGGAACAGCAGGACGGCCTGAGGCCGGGAGCAGCTGGGAAGGGCAGGAATGTCGGCCACGCAACCGCAGGGCCTCACTCCACCCCTCCACTGAGAGCAGCTGGGGCCTGGGGCTGGGTGTCAGGGACGTGCCATGCCCACGGCTTCCAGGATGGCCGACAGGGGCGCTTACCCCAGGGGCTCAGGCCTGTCTGCAGGCCCAGCCCCCGTGCAGCCCCCACAGCACCTGCCGGCCGAGGGGGGAGTCAGCGGCAGGGGTGTGGGCGCCCACCTCACAGCGCCTCGGCCCTAAGAGAGTCTCCCAAATGCCCGTCCGCCCCCACCTCGCAGGACCGAGAGCTCTGAGGACAGGTTTGTGTGAGGGGCCGTCGTGGCCAGGCATGTCTGTCCATGACCATTGTGGCCAGGTGTGGCTGTCCGTGGCCGTCGTGATCAGGCATGACTGTTCATGGCCGTCGTGGCCAGGCACAGCTGACCGTGGCCGTCGTGGCCAGGCACGGCTGCCTGTGGCTGTCCGTGGCCAGGCACGGTGGGGCGTCCTCCTCCTGGGCGTCCTGTCCCATCACAGCCGCCTTAGCTGAGCCCACGCTCCCTTCGCAGCCAGGCCGACTGGGAGCAGCTTCTGGGCAGCTGCCGAGGCTTCTTCTTCTACGGGATGGAGAGCTTCCTGCTGCACGTCCTGGTGGAGAGGTTGGCCGCGATGAACCTGCAAGGTGAGGTGGCTCCGCCCGCTCAGCACCGCTTGAACACCAGCGGCTCCCACGGGGCCGGCCCAGCCAGGGTCCCCACGGCATTACCCTGCAAGGAGCAGCCACAGCCCCCCAGCAGCCTGCAGTAAAGGGGATGAGCCCCTGCCCCTCTGGCCACAGGCCACCCCGTCTGCAGAGTGACCTCCTTGACCTCAGACCTTCCTGGGCCCAGCCGTCCTCAGCCACCCTTTTCACGTCTCAGAGGCCCCAGTTCAGATGAGCAGAGGGAGGGCCTGCAGGCTGGGTGGGGTCAGGGGTCAGGAGGGGTCACCCTCCTAAGGCTGGGCCCGCGGGGTATCTGGGAAGGACAGGGAGGGCGTTTCAGGGACATCTTGGTCACCCCCTCCCAGAGCCCTTCCAGTCTAAATTGGGGCACTCTGGTCTGTTTGCTCCTGGTGACCCCTGGTGACCCTGGAAGCCTGCACTCAGCCCAAGGGCTCAGGGCAGAGGGTGTCGCAGGAGGCGGCAGGATGGGGGCTCCAGGCCAGGACGGCCAAGGGTGCACGACTGAGCGTGCGCACAACCCGGGGGTGCTGTCAGGAGCACACGGCGGAGCGGTGCCTCGGGCCGTGCCGAGCCAGTGGCAGCTAAGACCAGCAGGCCCCCGAGTGGAGCCTCCTGTCGGGGGGTGGTCACGCGGTCCTCGGCCCCTGCCCAGCGGGGCTGGGGCAGTGACAGGTCCGTGGCCCCCCAGGCGCTGTGGGGTGTCTCTGGAGGGGTGCTCAGCCCCTAGCTGGCCCAGGCAGAAGCAGGACAGGCACGGTCCCCGGGGGCCTTGGAGACAGCCGCTGTGAGGTCAGGCACCTGCACCCACCCTGCCACCGGAGCCCCAGCTGTCCAGGGGCCCTCGCTGGGCAGAGGAGGGCGTGGGAAGCTGGTCCTTGGCCCAGCTGGCTGGAGAGCAGGGCCTCTTTGGAACTGCAATTCCAAGCCTTCCCGAAAGGCTTCCATGGAGGCAACCCCAGCCCTCACCCCGTCTTCTCAGTTTTGGGGATCCTCTTTGGCCCCAAACCAGCCCCAGCCTGGGCCCTGCAGATGGAGGCTCTGCAGCCTGTGGGCTTTCCTGTGCCCACGGAAGGGGCGATCCTGGGCTAACAGGACTCCTCCGCCTCGGGACCCGGCGAGGGTGACCAGCTCATCCTGGGCTGCCGGCACAGGGGCGGCCACTCTGCCCAGCCCCCGGAGCCAGCTCCAGGGGTCCTCCTGGTGCCAGGTGCAGCCTCGCAGGCATCTCCCGGTGGGGTGCTGGGAGCATCCAGTGGCAGCCAAGGCCGCTGGGGGGGGGGCGCCTTGGGCAGCCCACCAAGGGCTTCCCGTCACCTCCTGCCCCCCGCCCAGGTGCGTGGACGGGGCTCCCGAGGCCACCAACATCCACGTGGCCGTGGGCAGAGGCAGGTCCCAGAAAGGCTGGTGAGTCCGAGTCCCCCCAACCCCGCGGCCTGAGTCCCCGTTTGCACCCTTGCGTCCTGCAGAGTGCCAGCTGATGGTGCTGCTGGACCAGATGCGCTCGCCTGACAGCCTGCGGCGCC
>JAQZBX010093543.1:0-12138 GCA_029593785.1 Cabassous unicinctus | reverse complement strand
GCAAGTGCATTTGGGTCTTTCATTTTAGCTCTTCTTTTTTAATAAGCACTGAAGGACTATTACTTTCCCTCTCAGCATTTCCTTTGCTGTATCCCAAAACTTTTGATATGTTGTGTTTACATTGTCATTTGTCTTGAGGAATTTGCTGATTTCTCTTGCAATTTCTTCTTTGGCCTATTGATTATTTAAGTGTATATTGTTTAATCTCCAAGTATTTAATTTTCCAAATTATTTCTCATATATTTCTTACTTTATTCCATTATGATCAGAGAAATTGTTTTGTATAATTTCAGTGTTTTTAAATTTATTGACTATGATTTATGTCCCAGAAAATGGTCTATCCTTGAGAAAGATCTGTGGACACTTGAAAAGAATGTATATCCTGCTGTTTTGGGATGTAATGTTTTAGTTCATTTATCATATTATTCAAGCTGTCTGTTTTCTTATTTATCTTCTATCCAGGTGTTCTATATAATCTTGAGAATGGAGTGTTGAAGTCTCCAACTATGATTGTAGAGACATCTATTTCTCCCCTTCAGTTTTGCTTGTGTGTGACTCATGTATTTTGGGGCATCTATGTTAGACACAAATATTTTTTATTGTTGTTTCTTCCATGTGAATTGTCACTTTTATTAAAATATAGTAAACTTCCTAATCTCTTATAACCATTTTGCACTTAAAATATATTTTATTCCATATTAGTGTCAATACACCCATCATATTCACTGCCATTACTGTGATATAGGTTTGCCCAAAACTTTTCACCTAATACCTGATTGTGTCTTTGTAGCTAAGATGAGTCTCTTGTAGACCACAAATAGGTAGCTCATTATTATTATCCATTCTAAACAATTTATGCCTTTTAATTAGTGAGTTCAATCCATTGACATTCAGCATTACTACTATAAAGATATTACTCTGCCAAATTTATCCCTTGGTTTCCTGTCATCATAGTTTACTATTGACTGTTGTTTAACCATTTCAGTTTCTCTTATTTATCATCTTCATTTCTACACTCTTCTCAAGTGCTTTCGCCCTTGTCTTTTTCTTTCAGACTCTAACACACCCTATAATATTTTTTGTAGATTCAATGTCTTGGTAACATACTCTCTCAGCTTTGTTGTATGTAAAGAATCTAAAATTGCCTTCATTTCTGAAGGATAGTTTGCCAGATAAAGCATCTTTGGCTGGCTATTTTTCTCTTTTGATACCTCAAATATAACATATCACTACCTTCTCACCTCCATGGTTTCTGATTAGAGACCAACACTTAGACTTTTTGAGACTCTCTTGTAAGTAATGCATTGCTGTTCTCTTACTGCTCTGAGAATCCTCTCTTTATCTTTGGCCTTTGACATTCTGAATAGCAGATGTCTCAGAGTAAGTCTATTTGGATTTTTTTCAGTTTGGGGTATGTTATTTTTCTTGAATATTGATAATCATGTCTTTCATAAAGGTGGGAAATTTTTCAGGTAGTATTTCCTCAAGCATCCTTTCTACACTTTTTCCATTCTCTTTTCCTTCTGGGTCCCCTATAACACATATCCATGTGTGCATTTCATGTTGATATTCAATTCCCTGAGACTGCATTCATTATATTTGACTTGCTTAATCTGTCTGTTCTCCTATCCTTTCAAGTTCAAATGTTCTTTGTTTAAATTCACTTATTCATTATTCTAACATTTCAAATCAGCGATTATATGCCTCTAATGTTTTATTTTTATTTATTTTTTTATGTTTTTAAATTTTTATTGATACATATTAATAAAGCACACAATTCATCCAAAGTGTATAATCAAAAGAATTTGATATAATGACATAGTTGTGCATTCAACACTCCAATAGTTATTAGAGCATTTACATTATTTCAATAATAATGAAAAAACAGACAAACAAGCAAAATGAAATTTACTCACATCTAATCTCTCGACTTTCCTCTGCTGTACATACCTGCTATTTTTGGCTATTCTTGCACAATTATGTAATTGCTTGTTAAGCAGTTTAATTGAGATATAGTCACATACCATATGATCTATCAAAAGTGTATGATCAATGGCTTTTAATATAATCACAATGTTGTATATGCATCATCTCAAAATTTTAGAACAATTTCATTCCCTGAAAAAGAAAAGCCTCCATACCCATTAACATTCCTTCTTCAGCCCTACATATCCACTCATTTTTTTCATCTTTATAAATTTATTTTTATATACATTTTATATAATTGGAATCATATAATATGTAGTACTCTGTGTCTATTCTCCTTCACTTAGTATAATGTATTTTTGTCTTATATTAACATTTGGTAGTATTAACCTACATTTGTTCAGCTTCAAGAAAAATGGTCTTATACATGCTGTTTTACCCATATTTATAATTCAAATAATATATTTATATTTCACATAATATATTTAGTTCATAATAGTGCAATCATACAGTATTTGTCCTTTTGTGTCTGGCTTGTTTCACTCAACATTATGTCCTCCAGGTTCATCCATGTTGTCATATGTTTCACAACTTCATTACTTCTTGCAGCTGCATAATATTCCATCGTGTGTGTACTCCACAACATGTTTATTCATTCCTCAGTTGAGAGACACCTGGGTTGTTTCCAAATTTTAGCTATCATGAATAATGCTGCTATAAAAATCAGTGTGCAGATGTCTATTTGTGTCACTGCTTTCAGTTCTTCTGGGTATATACCTAGAAATGGTATTGCCAGCTCCCATGGAAACAATATTTTCAAATTCTTAAGGAACTGTCAAACCGTCTTCCATAGTGACTGTATCATTCTACATTCCCACCATCAGTAAATAAGCATTCCTATCTCTCTACTTCCTCCACAACATTTACAGGTTTCTGACTTTTTAATAGTGGCCAGTTTAATAGGTGTGAAATGATAGAAAAAATCCAGCTGGGTCTCAGGGAATAAAATGACAACATGAAACACACAAACATACACAGTATAGGCATCCTAGAGGGAGAAAAGAAGGAAAGGGTCAGAAGGAGTGTTGGAAGAAATAAAGGCTGAAAATTTCCTAACTCTTTTGAAAGATATGCACATACTTGTCCAGGAAGCAGAGTGCACACCAAACATATAAATCCTAAGACATATAGTTATCAAATTGTCCAATGCTCAAGACAAAGAATAATAAAAGCAGCAAGAGGAAATAGATCCATCACATACAAAGGGCTCAATAACATTAAGCACTGATTTCTCTTCAGAAACCATGTAGACAACAAGGCAGTGGTATGGCATAATTAAGGTTCAAAAAACAACATCAACAATAAAAACAAAGCAAAACAAAGAACCTGTCAGCCAAGAATTCAATATCCAGCCACACTGGCTTTCCAAAAAGTGGGGGAGTTTTAAATATTCACAGATAAACAGAAATTAAGAGAGTTTTCAATAAGAAACTTTCCTTCAAGTAATACTAAAAGAATTTTTGCAAGTTGAAAGGAAATGTATTAGTCAGCCAAAGAGGTGCTGATACAAAATACTAGAAATCTGTTGGCTCTTATAAAGGGTATTTATTTGAGGCAGAAGCTTACTGATACCAGGCCATAAATTGTAAGTTACTTCCCTCACCAATGTCTGTTGCCACGTGTTGCAGTAAGATGACTGCCAACATTCATTCTTCCTCTTCCTCTTAAGGCTCCATGGTCCCAGCTTCTTCCAATGTCAGCTGTAGGCTTGCATAAGTATTGCCTCTCTCCCAGGGCTTGTTTCTCTCCAGGCTCAGCAGCACACCTCTCCACAAGGTCAGCTGTAGACTATCAGGCTTTCTAGGCATTGTCTCTCTACCCTGGGCTGGATTCTCCCTGGGCTCAGCTGCTCTGATCTCTCTTGTATGTTTACTTTCTTGACTCCAGCTCAAAATTCCAATCTCTCTTCTCTGCAGTGCAGTTTATCTGTGAGTCCCCATCCACCAAGGGGTTGAGGACTCAACATCTTATTCAAGTGGTCCAATCAAAGCCTTAATCATTATTTAATCAAGTAAAAGTGAAACCACTGAATCCAATATAATCTAAAATGCCCAGAGAAGCAGACCAGTTTACAAGCATAATCCAATATCTACTTTTGGAATTCATAAACAATATCAAACTGCTGTACACACCAATGTTCATGGTGACATTATTCACTATTGCCAAAGTTGGAAGGAACCCAAGAGTCCATCAACAAATAAATGGATAAGCAAATTGTGGTACATACATATAATGGAATACTATTCAACTTTTAGACGGAATGCAGTATTAACACATGGTATAACATGGTTGAATCTTGAAGACCTTATGTTTAGTGAAGTAAGCCATCCACTGAAGGACAAATACTATATAACCTCACTGATATGACTTAAACAAATTGAGCAGACTCACAGAGCTAGCTTCTGAAGATAAGTTAATAGGAAACAGAAAGAAAGTAGATGATGCCTAGCCAATGGTCAATATGGGCATATGAAGGGTGTGATTGGGCAGTGGATGGAGGTGACAGTGGTACAGTGATGTGATTGGGTTCTATGGTGTCAAAATATGAAGGGAGGAGTGTGTGTGTGGGGGGTTGGTTGGACTATCCATGGAACTGGGGGCAGAGTTGGAGGAAGGATCAGGTGAACTCTGGGGATTTTCAGTTCTGTGGGTAAAACTACAAGGAGTGAATATTCTCTTGGAAAATATGGCAGGGGAGGGTTACTGGTGTAGGCCTTTGGGGGTGGGGGCATATGTGTGATAAAATGCACCTGGGGCATGCCTCTACAGTACATGAAAGTGTTCATTTTGTCAAAATGTGTTATCTCATTTGGTGGTGGCCTACACAATAAACAAGAAAACATTAAACCTCTCATCCTGGAGAGTCCTCCTATGTTTTCAAGTAGAAGGGAAAGAATTTCTTGAGAATGTAGGCAGTGCATAATAAAAGAAAACAGACCAATATGCCAAGCCTTCAATATTATTGCATGTAACTATGAACCTTATTCTTTAAAAATTGACACTAAGTTGTTACCATAGGTTCCAAGGGCAGGGAGAGGTCAGAATAGAATAGATGGAACATAGGGCATTTTTAGAGCATTAGAATTGTTCTGCAGGATCTTCCAATAATGGATACAAGCCATTTAAATTTTTTCAAAACCTAAAATTTTTATAGTGCAAAATGTAACCATAATATAAATCAGTGACCATGTTTAGATTATTTGTACATCAATTGTAACAAATGTACCAACCACATGAAAATATTAATAGGAGAGAGTGGTAGAGGAGGAAGGCATTGGGTATAGGGAAATCCCCTGTATTATCTATGTGACTTTTCTGTCACTGAAAGTTTCTTTGAAGAGAAATCACAAAAAATAAAATACACTGGGATATATATGGAACTAACTGGTCACTGTACATAAAAGTCAACAGAACTTACAGTGATGAAAGACACAGAGTAAATTTTTTAATTTTTAATTTTATTTCATATTTTTGAGTGGGAATCACCATCCTAAAATCCTCAATATTGGGGCATGAACAATGGACTAATGTAGACTTATCATTATTCTATTGTATAATTATTATTCTAGCAAATGGAAGAACTTGTATCATTGATATAAAGGCAGTGGCTACCAGAGATTCTGTTGGGAGGAAGAGGGAAGAATAGGACTACATGGGGACATTTTTGGGACATTGGAATTGTCCAGTATGACATTGCAATGACAGATACAGGCCATTATTTATTTTGTCAATATCTATAAAATTGTCTGGGACAAAGTGTAAACTATAATATAAACTGCTGTCCATGGTTAGTAACAATGTTTCAATATGGGTGTATCATTTGTAACAAATGTACCACACTAATGAAAGATGTTGTTAATATGGGAAAGGTGGGATGGGTAGGGGGAGGTCTATATAGAAATCCCTGATATTTTTGATGTAACATTTATGTAATCTAATCTTCTACACAAAATAAAATAAAATAAACCAAAAAATAGGAAAAATATTATGTAAGTAGGAATTTTTCATAGCTTGGATAGATAATTCAAGTTTTCACAAGCAAGAAAAACAAAAGGTCATAAACCTAAAGCTTTCTACAAACAACCTCAGCAAATATCTTGAAATTCAATTTCTTCTGATGAGACCACCTGTATTCTAGACTTTCTGTATCTAATTCTTAACATCAGTGTTTATCAATCATTGAATTATATATTCAAACCCATTCAAATTGGCCATCTACCTATTCCAAAAACTGATGTGTCATATATTTTAGGATGGCTGAGAGTTTCCTCACACAGTGGGGAAGTGGAGAGGGCAGGGAACAGACATATGGCCCACTGATAGCCTTGAAAAACCTCACTCAATGTGCACAATCACCAATCCTGGTTTAGACCCCTGGAACCAATAGTCTTGAACTCCTCTGTATCTTGCTAGCTCTAGTCACAATGGACCTCCTGTGCCATGGCCTCCTTAGAATCAAATTCCTTCTGAATGTAGAGACTCTTTCTCAGCTCCACACTTCTTCATCTCCCAGGGGAATGTTTGTGTTGGCTGTTCTGTGATATTTTTAGTAACTGTGTGGGACTTCTACACTTCACCATGTTGTTTATGCCCTTGTGTCCCCTTACAGTCCCTTACCATTATTCTCCTGCTCTTTTATGGAAGACATATCTGTAGAACACATCCAGACTACCATGTGGGATAGGACCTGTAGTAACTTCTATCCAACTATAGGTTTCCAAAGATTGAGTTTTCTATAAATCTTGTCATTTTTCAGGGTTTTTACAAATTTCTCTATTCTCAAGGAAACTTGAGAGGCATGAATCCAATGATCCTGATTAATCTTAATTGATTTCTGATTCCTACCAGATTGGCATGGAAGTAGCAAGAGCAAGCTCTCAGTCAAACTTGACTCTTATTTTTATTAGTTATATATACACATATACATACATATATCTAAGAGTGAATGACATTTTGCAAATTAATTAAAGAACATGATGACTTAGGTCTCCAGTTCTGCTCTAACCTCTCTTCTCTAGATCTATAGGAAAGAAAGGTGAAGAAAAGTCTCAGAACAGCATAAAAAAATCCATGCATGCAACTCTTTAAAAAAATAACAACAACATTATCACCGTATTAAATACTATAGTATTAAGGAATACTTGGAGTGTTTTTGACTGTGAATGTGCAGGAATTTTAGAATTCCTGCAGCTGGAAGTCTTGTAGTGGACTCATTCTGACTGAATCTTATGAGCAAAACGCATACTGTCTGAAGGCAAACTTCCTAATTGCCATGTTTTTTACCTGATTCATTCATTAATTCATTATTGTAGTGCATACTATACACTGGGCACTGCAAATCATTGCATATAGAGAAAGAATAAATCACTGTCCTTGCTTATAAAGAAATCACCTACAGAAGAAAAGAAAAATCATATATGAAAACAAATAAATATTATCAAGTTCTCTGGATTCTAGGATGTAACTATGTAAAATGATGTAAAATGGTCAAATGTGTATGGGGAATCATTCTATAAACATAAGAAGGCAACAATAAGTTCATATGAGGAAAGGGAAAGGAAAGATATAGCAATATAAATAAAGATAGGGAATCATTAGCATATGTTATGCATGTAAGGGAAGGCAAACGTTTCACCATGACTCTGAATGAGAGGGCAAGACTCAAATCATTCACTGCTTCTGTTCCAGTATTTGGGTGTGAAATGTCTCCTTAAGTAACAGTGCCACAATTAGAATTGAATAGATTAAGCTATAAGTAAGTCTGCTACTGAGAATAAGTTTGGCTAAAGAATGTATATTGACTGGAAGGGAGTAACACGGGAGGTAAGGAGTCTCCTAAAAACCTATTATATTGGTGCAGATTGGGATTGAAGCAGCGATGTCAGTCAGAGTATATGTGGAATTGGTAGAATCTAATTGATTCTGTATTCATTGTATAGGATGGCCAGAATTGATGAGTTACAGATTAATCCCAGGTGCCAAGTCAGACAACAATGTATAGGTAAAAATATATATGTAAAATAAAAATAACTAATTATATATTACTAAAAAATAAAAATTATGTTTTAGACCTCCTGCTATATTATAGAGTTAAATATAAAAAAAAAAAATTCAGTGTGGAATGTAAGCCTACAAGTCAAGTAGTTTCAATTCAATTTATTCATTCAAAATAAGATATTTGTCTTTGGGATTAAAAGAATTATTTTTCAGTTGGTTGAGAGATACTCTTCAATAATAGGTAATTAAAGAAATTACCATCAGTTATGGAGGCTGAAAAAGAGGGTAGGAGGAAAATAAGTGTTGACAAAAATTAGGGGGACTTTTGCAAACTGTGTGGAGTTTGAATATCTGTTGTAGACATAATGTGATTCAAACAATGGAAAAAAATACAACAGTGAGGCGGAGCCAGTGGCCACTGGATGCTTTTGGGGCAGGGAAGGGAAAAGCAGTTGTAATACAGGTGCTTTTTCAGGACTTGGGAATTATCCTGAGTGACATTACAATGACAGACATAGGGCATTTTGCATCAGCATATAACATGCAGAACTGTGTGGGAGAGAGTGGGGTCTACAATGTGAACTATGGTTCATGCTTAGTGGCAAAGCCCCAGGATGTGTATGTCCATTGCAGGTGATGTGCCACCCTAATGAAAAATGTTTATATGGGATGTTATGGGAGGTGTAGGAGGTGGGGAACATGGAAATCCCTGTAATTTTTGTGTAACATTTATGTAATCTAAGCATCTTTTAAAATATATATATGTATATGAAAAGTACAATGTAAAGTATAATCCATCCTTAGTGGTAATGCTCCAAAATGCATCAATTGCAATTGCAATGAATGTACCACACTAATGAAAGAAGTTGTTAATATGGGGGAAAGTGGGAGGTGGGGGGAGTGGGGTGTATGGAAATACCTTATATTTTTTTATGTAGCATCTTATGTAATCTAAGTATCTTTTAAAAATAAATAAAAAATACATTAAAAAAAAACAAAAAAAGGCAATGTGTTTTTTTTTTAAATTCATGTCTTTTCTGTAAAACATAACCAAATGAATTAATTTTGAGACATCAGAAAGAATTAAATTGTTTAAGTAAATACAAAGTAATACAATGACTGATACTCACCAAAGATATGTAAAATTTAAGAAAAAGAAACTTTTGCAGTTGTTCTCTTTCTCTGTCTCTTACTCTGTTTTTCTCTGTCTGTCTCTCACTCAGGACAGAAGAATTAGACATGCCTCCTATTACTCCCCAACTAGGGTCCCCTGGCCTCCATTTCTTACTTTTTTGTCATGCCTATACCTTGAACCCTGTTATCTATTGTTTGATGAACAAGACATGAAGGTTTCTCTGCAGAAACTGTACTGTGGAAGAAAATATTAAGTTCTAGAAGTTTGAAACATGTGGATTCTTCCAAAGTTCAATGACTGGTTATCGGACTCAAACTTCACTACTCATCACCTTGCTGTCCTCTGGTAATTTACACTGGAAACCAGGCCAATTGAAGAATACTTCCCCATGTCACTGAAGAGCTGCTTCTCTTTCCTCTCTAAATAATTCTCCTCCTCAGCACTGATTTACTTCTCTAACTTAGCAATACTTAAATGTTAACATTTCTCCAGATTCTTCCATAATATTGTGTTCTTGTTAAAAAAAAACAAAACAATCTTTATTTCAACTAGTGTATCTGGGAGATTTCAAATATTTTCTTGGCTTTGCTTATTACTCTCAAATCTTTATCATCATTCTCAGACAAAGACTACCAGTTTTGTATTTCCAACTTTCTCTTTTCCTTATTTACCAGAATATACAAAGTGCAATTTATTGTTCACACTTCAATTATATACTTATTCCTTCCCTTCAACCAACAAACTGTGTCACTGTTCCCACTCAAGTTGTTCAGTTAGTACCATTGAATGCCAATTTCACCAGGCTAAATTTTTAAGATACTCATTTCTTCTTTTTATTTATTCTTCTAAATATAACTCATTTACAAATTCTCTTTGTTTCTCCTAAATATTTCATTGATACCATACATGTCATCTTTTCTTAATGTAGGATATGCTTTGTCTTTTCCAGAACCAACTATTATTATTTGGTTCAGTGATTTTCCAGAATAATTTATTTTTCATGAAAATATTACTCTTTATCCAAAAAACACATGTTGTATCAGGACTTTGGATGGGAATAAAGGTCTGTCAATAGTTTTTAAATCTCTGGTGAACAAATACATATTTGTACATAAAATACATAACAGGAAAAGATTCAGAACATGGAAATAAGTGAAGTAGAAGCAAGATACCTAGTCTTAGGGTTCTTGATGTCAACTGGAAGACACTAATAAAAAGTGTGTATTAACAATACAGTAAATTATTAGTAAATTATATCACATTATGCACACATTTACATTATGAGAAATGATCTGCTGATTGTCACAGAAATTAATTTGTCACAGAGAATGTGCCATGTTACATATGTTAAATATGTTACATTTTCTACTCTACAAATATGCAACAACTTTGCCTATATTTCTAGATTCTTTTTTTTTTCTGAGGTAGGTCAGGGAGTTTTTTAAGAAACAAGAAAATAAAAAAGTACACCACCCCAGGTGCGGGTGTGGTTGTGCACCGGGGTGAATACGAGCATGGCACCCTATGGTAGGCCTTTATAAGAACTTTCCTCCTCCCCTTTCCTAATGTTGGGGAGGGTCCCTAGCTCTTTCTTGTTCTGATTGGTTGCCTTATGATTCCTCACCTGTTAGCTCTCAGGGGACCAAGTATCAGGCCTTTCATTTGGAGTTATCTGTGACCAAAGGGGAGGCTTGTTTAGAATTATCCAGGGCTTCCACTTGACACAAGAGTAGTTCCAAATAGGACTTTGTGGCCTCGGTGGGGTCTTTCCAGCTTTTTTCTTAGTAGCAGCCTTTGCCCAGGGGGTTACCAGGTGAAGTCACATGATCATGTTGTCTGCTAGTTCCTAGCTGTTATATTAAGCTGTTGCAACTCTCTCCTTCAGAGTTTGCACACTTATTCTTAAGGGGGACCTAAAGGGCAATGGTCATTCTTTGGTAGCTGCTTCCTGTTGATTAGGTGTAGTAGTCTCTGCCTCATGGGGTGTGAAACACTCTGGATACTCCAATGAGGATGAGGGAAGGCAGGTCCAGCACCATGGTTAGAACTGGATGAAAACCCTGTGTGACTAATACCTTGCTCTGGAAGGCATTGATTCTGGAAGAGATAAAATTAATTAGAATTCTGAAGATAAATTATCCTACTAAAAGTATGAAGAAGATGGTGGTAAGCAGCCCCCAAAAGTGGGCCAGCTATGACATACTGGTCCATGGGAATGAGAAAGTATAGGCACCTCCAGAGGCTGCATCTTCATGAAGTTGATGGGCTTAATCTTGAATTTTCAACTGCTGTCTAGGACTGTTCTTGAGCACTTTATAGAAAAACAGCATTGCTTCTTGAGTTACAGGCATGTTCTTCCATATGCCACTATTAGCATGTTTAGGGCTCTGCAGTTTTGCAGCACCATTGCAGCTAGAGAGGTCATTTGTTGTCTAAGGGCTTCTAAGGCATGGCTAGTTTCTTCTATGCCATTGGTTAACTCTAGGGAGAAATGATGGTAGACCTGCTGGGTTTTGTATACACAGAAAACCCCAGTTCCCACAGCAGTGGTTATGATAGGACAGCTATGAGAGGTATGAGGATATGCACTGCCTTCAACATAAACTCACAAAGACAATATAGGCAACAAGACAAGCATATGTCAAGCAAAACAAAGACAGTATTTAAGAGAGCCATTCTTTTTCTTAAAGGCACATTCATTAATTAATTAGAAAATGAATTAAGTTTACCAAGACTTATAAAATGTTCAATATCCCTCTACATATGATCTAGACTAGAAGAGGTATCATATTCATCAGGTATATAGGTACAGCACTTAATAATAGTTAATACACAAGTTCTTGTTTGAATTGCAGTTAATAGATCTAAGGTTCAGCTCTGCAATACCAAGCATGTTGTCTCTCCATGGGAGAAGGCTATATAATGCCAATAGTGTTTAAGTTCTACTCACATCACTCTGGTAATTATTGATCCATTTGCTATGCCTTTCACAAAGCCAGCAAGCTGCAACACTATTGGCC
>JAQZBX010093542.1:0-12140 GCA_029593785.1 Cabassous unicinctus | reverse complement strand
CCGGCAGGGCGGGTGCGACCCCGTGGGAAGGGGCCTAGTCCCCGGCTGGCCCCCGGCGCCCTCCCTCCCCGATGCCTGCGTCCCCTTCCGTCCTCATTTCTCCAGCTGGGGCCTTTGAGGTCCCAGTGAAAGTCTGGGAGTCTCCGGGCGTCTTACTGTACATTTATCGGTATCTTTTTGTTTATGTAAGTTTCAAATAGCTATCTCCCAGTTGTGGTTTTTATTTTTACTTTTATTTTTTGACTTATGGTTTGTTTTTGCCGTGAAAAAGTTTCGGTGTAATGCGACGTGGAAGTCTCCCTCGGCAGTTTCGGGGTCTGTGTCTAATGGTGTAAGGCTTTTCGGAGCCACAACTCTAAGGCGGGCCCTCAGAGGCCTTTTGCCCCAACACCTCTCTCGGGGACTGCTCAGGGCTCACCCACTCAGCCCCGGCTCCCCAAGCACGTTCATCTAACAGGAAGCGCGGCTGGAGCAAACCCGTGACGCACACGACCTGACCTAAGAGTCACGGTCAGCGGGAACCTGGCGGCCGAGGCCCGGGCCGCCAGGCCCAAACCCGCAGGCTCCCCGTAGGCCGCCCTGGGGCCCCCAAAACCTGCACCCGGACTCAACAGATTGAGGGGTCCCGCGGCTCCCGGGGCGGGGCGCGAGGGGGCGGGGCGCGAGGGAGCGGGGGTGACGGGGGCGGGGCTCCCGGGGCGGGGTGCGGTGGGGTCCACGGGGCTCCCAGCGCGGGACGTGAGGGGTCCGGGGAGAAACAACGGAGCACTGGCGGCGAGAGCGCGCCGAACGCCCGCGCAGGCGCAGAAAGCAGGTTTTTATTTTTTATAAAATAAAGACTCCAGGGGCGGGTGAGAGCGCAGGAGGCGGAAGACGCACAGGATTCAATTAGCTCACGCGAGAGTAGATGCTTGTCGTCGTTTCCCACATGGTCTAGCGGTTAGGATTCCTGGTTTTCACCCAGGCGGCCCGGGTTCGACTCCCGGTGTGGGAAAAATAGAACCTTTTGAGGTGAAGGTAGGAAAAAGCCACCCCGTGAAATGACAATTTGGATCCTTCTCATCAAGTGAAACAGTGAATTGTTAAAAGCAGTAACACCTTGTGAGAGATAGGGCCTTGAGAGGCATTCTAAACCACAACTCCAAAAACATGTCTGTTTTACTCAGGGTCCTGGACATTTTACAAGAAATAATAATATTTAATAGCCAAGCTCTCCTGGACAAAGGAATTCTTACACTCTTGGCCAAGCCACTGCTCTCCGTCCCCTCACCAGGTTTCTGGCCTGCAGCAGCCAGGTGGTGACCAGGATGGAGAAGGGCCCTGGAAGAGCCCACCTGAGGGTCTGCTCGGGGTTCTGAGGGGGGCCAGGGGATTTCCAGGAGAAATCTGGTTTTAACAGAGGTTTGCACAGCTGGACTCCCACAGAATAAGCTATTGAAACTAAGGCCCAGAAGCAGCCTCGGGGCAGAATCACGTTGGGCCAGCTCTCCTAACAAACTCAGACCTTCAGAGGTGGGAAGGTCTTTGAAACCTTCTCAGCTTCTAAGCAATTTCCTGAACGGGATTAAAATATTTCTTTCTATGCTCAGGCTTGACTATTACTTTAATACTCTTAGCTATAAACCTGGATGATTCGTGGCTAACGTGTGTCCAGAACAGGCAATGCCCTCTTCTCCATCAGAGCCCATCCTTGTCCTCCTTCCATGGATTGGTCAAATCTTGGCACCATCTTTGAGGTACTTCCCTGGCCAATGCCTTCAGCTTGATTTCGACATATTTCCAGGTGAGAAAGCACCCAGGGGATCCATACCATTCTTAAACCAAAAGGATTTGCATGCAGAGAAAAGATTGTATGGATAGGATAACCGAACTATTCTTGCAGAGGCAGTTATTTCCATTCCTTGATTCAATTTGAACTCTATGTTCTCAGTTTGTACTGGAGGCCCACATAACATTTAGCCATAAGCATCATTTGTGTTTTGCAAATTATTGATTCAGACATTGTCCATTTTGTGACATATGACAATTTATTTTATGATTTATTTCTGAAAAATGTCCTCTGTAAGTACCTCTCAGACTGGGGGCCTCCTTCCATTTCCACTCCCACCACACAGCTCCATGCCGCTTTTGACTTTGGGGGGACCTGCCTTAACAACCTCTGAAGGGTTTGTCCTGTCTCCAGACTTGCTTTTCCTGCATTCATACTCATCCTGCACCTAAAGTGGTTTTAAAAAAACAAAACTATAATTCTGATCATGGTAGTCCAACCAACCAAACCCCCACAGGCCCTGGAGGGCTCCATGACCTGACCCCAGTCCTTGTCTCATTTCTTACGGCTTTCTCCCCGGGCCTGTTCAGAAAAAAAAAATTAAAAACCCCTCATCTATTTGTTCTTGCCATTTCTTATCATTGTGAGCCTTTGCATATTCTTTTCGCTCTGCCTAGCATGCTTACGAATCCCTTCCACCTCACGATCTAGCACATTTACACATCCCCTTGCCTTGCTAACACATTCTTCAGGTCTCAGCTGAAATATCCTGACACACGCAGTAAAGGCAGTAAGGCTGAGCGCATAATGGGAGACGATGACTACAGAATAACACTTGTATCAAGAAAAGAGCTTTTTCAAACAGGAAATTTAGTAGAGGGGGTTGGTTTCAAAATTTTTAACAGCTGGAGAGGCGAAGATATAAAAGTTAAGTTTTTCAGATATTAGTAATTGCAGGATGTCACCGCTTACTTAGGGCCGAAAGAACAAAAAAGGAAGGGGTGATGTTACCCGAAGGCAGGAGCCCACCCTGCATGATCATTCCCTGCCACTGTTGTTGTCATTGGAACCACAGCACTGTCAAATCTACTGCACCTGCCGAAACTTCCAATGCTCCTGGAGCCATAGCTGCCCCGCAACGCCACCATTAGTGGCTCATAGCTGACAGCAGCCACTGTCAGAACCACCAATGCCACTGGAGTTTAGATTGCCTTTGATTGGACTACGTCAGTGAGGCATGACTCAGGTTGAGTTTCCACCATCTTGCTGGGTCTCATATAAGTGGAGACAGGGAGGAAATTAGCTGCCATATTGATCCTGCCGTGTGAAAGAGAGGACTGCAGAAAAACAGAGAAACCTGAGGGGCTGGGCCCATGGAGCAGCTCAAGGCCTGATAGCTCACAGCTAAACTCGGGAAGAAAGCAGAGTAGCCAAGACTGAGAAAGAAGGTGGGAAAGAGAAGCCCTCTACCTGGTTGCACACACCTGAGCTCCAGGAGCTGGGCTTTGCCACATGGCAGCTGACTTTGGTGAGAAAGCATCTCTGACGGTGACTTGATTTGGACATTTCACAGACTCAGAACTGCAAGCTTTTACCCCAAATAAAATTCCCAATATAAAAGCCAACCCGTTTCTGGCACTTTGCATTGGCAGCCCTGTGGCAAACAAAGGCACTTGCTTAAAGGCAACCATTTAGTTTTTCTCATGGTCCAGGAAGGGCTCAGCACTGTAGTTCTCTTGCATCACATGACATCAGCTACAGTCACTCACTGGGATAGATGTAGCTGTTATTGAGCTGGGCTGAGGCTGGTGTGACACTATGTGGCATCTCGTTTTCCAAGGCTTCTCCACGGTGGCTGGCTTCCAAAAAGAAGAAAGCAGGACTGCCAGTCCTCTTAAAGGCAAGGCCAGAACTGGCCTAGTAGCACTTTTGCTTTATTCTATTGGTCAGCACAGTTTCAGACCAATCCAGATTCAAGGCAGTGGAGAACCAGACTCCATCTTTCAATAGAGATGTGTGCATCTCTCTGTGCACACAGAGAGAGAAAGAAAAATGGTGGCCAGCTTTGAGACAAGCTACCACAGCTGTATGGTGTTTGTCTTGTTTCTTTGTCTCTTCAAGCCTAACCCTCTGCTAGTCTTTAAGTGTACAGTGAATATTTGCTGAATGAGTGAATGAATGCAGGTCTGGAAATATTTCTCCTGCGAAAGGAATACACTTCCTTCTAACAGGCAATGAAATGTACAGAGCCCACCCCGTTTACTGTAGCTACTAGGAAGTTGAGAACAAAATGTGATAATGCCCAAGCACAATGACCATGCTACCCAGTTTCTCAGGCTTGTTTTCCACTGTCCTCTCTCTGGGCTCTGATCCCCTTTCTGATTTGTGTGTGACTGCCTTGTGCAGTTATGAGCAGTGGTTTATTTGTGGCCTCAGTAAAGGAAGCTTAATGTTTGCTAATAAAGCAAATTGCTTATAAAAAAACAAGAAAGCAATTGTCTCTTCACTGAAGTCTATTTTATTAAAGACATGAGTTCTCCTTAATGTGCCTTGAGAGAAGAACAAAATCACTGAAATTATCATGTGGCATATGATCAAAAAGTGAGATAGAATTGTCTCTGAACTATTTTCCTAATATACACATTAACTGCAAAAGCTATAGTTCCTCACCAGTTGTTTCACCCTCGCTATTTTCATATCATACTTACCCTCATTGGACTATACATGTTTCATCCTGTTTTGTCTTGTTTTGTTTTAATAAAAATAAATCAGTCATGGTAATGTGTTAACAAATCCTTTGAACTATAAACAAAGGAGTTAATATTCTATCCACATTAAAATATAAATAAGTGTCTTAGTTTGCCAGCTGCTATGACAAATACCGCACAGTGGACTGGCTGAAACTAGTTTTGGAGGCTACAGTGCTTGCCTCCTTCTGGGGTTGGTAGCATTCTGGTGCTGGCTTGCTAATCCTTGGGGCTCCTTAGTTTGTCATTCTGCTTCCCATCCTATGGCAATGTCCTCTCCTTTCCAGCTTCTGTGACCTCCCAATTTTCTTTATAAGCCTCCAGTAATCCAGATTTAGACCCACCCTCATTCAGCTGGGCCACATCTTAACTGAAAATAACATCTTCAAGAAGTCCTATTTACAGTGGGTTCACACCCACAGGAATGCAGATCAAGATTAAGAACATGTTTTTTTCCCCCCCGGGGATACATAAGTCATCTACCAAAGTAAATATACAAAATATACTACCTAGAAGAGGATGCAGAAGCATAAATGCATCATGAGGGTTAAATTCTGTTCTTAACTTCCTGGCATCATTGCTACATTGCTTCGACTTAGACTATACAAAAGCAAAGCCTGAAAGCACACATTCTCCTTCAGACAGGATCCAGTGGATGCTGGGAATCCTGCTGAGTACATTCTATACCCTTTAATATGCCTCCAGAGGCAGGTGTCAACCATGCGGGGCTAAATATCTATATCAATACCTATTTTAGTGTAAAACCATCAGGAAGTATTTAATGACATTACTCTACATGCCCAGCATTGACAGGTGCTATGAACAACCTTAAGAACATGACCCAATTCTTACCTTCTAGGATGTTTGTGTAAGGAGTTTTTGCTAGAAAATAAAAGTGAAAATATCAATAATGCATGCATGCATTTGCTGATTCACTCACATAGGAAAACCTGCGAGTGTTTGTATTGCCTTCTTTCCAATCTACATAGAGTCAACTTGACAGTCCCTTGAATTGATCTAAGAGAAGAGAGGCACATGCATGGCACCATGGCCCCAATTCTGGGCCCCAAAAGAGCCCTCACAGAAGATTATCAGCCTTCCAGTGGGGATGCTTTTGCCTGACGGGGCAGCAGATACTGACACATCCCTTACAATCTTCCACTAATACATTTATGAAGGCTCATTACAAGGCTGTATCACCACCAGAAACTTTAATTCCTTACAGACTCTGCCATGCACTTTTATCTCCTACATAGTCAGAGACCAAGTGTGATCCAAACGTGATGAGCAGGCCTTCTAGTTATCCCACCAGAAATAGAGTTGACAGACTTCTTGCGGGCAAGTGGATGAAAATCAAAGGACAATCTGCCTTCCCTCTCCTCAGTCACTGCTTCCATGCGAGTTAGGAGTGGATGCGGCTCAAGCAGCTTAGCACTCGCCTCCCACGTGGGAGGTCCTAGGCTCAGTTCCTGGTGCCTCCTAAAGAAAAAATAAACAGACAGCAAGCAAGAAACAAAACAAAACAAAAAAACAGCCATCAGACAATGAGCGCAAAACAACGAGCAAAAAAAACCCAAACAAAAAGTGAGGAAACAGATGAGGGAGGGACCCATGGGGGGATATACACAAATGAATATGTTTAAAAGGGGCAATGCTAGATTGTACAGATGGTAGTAGAATAAAAATTTTTAAAAATCCATGAAACTGCCCTGCACAAACAGTGAACTCTAAGTCAAACCATGGACTTTAATTAATAGTAAAATCATAGGAATGTGCTATCCTCAATTGTAACAAATGTTCCACACCAATGCAAGGTGTTGGTGGTGGGTGGTGTCTGGGAAACCTGTATTTTATGCATGGTTGCTCTGTTAACCCACAACTTCTCTAGAAAAGCCAAAGATCAGTGATCTGACACCAGAAAAGCGCTCTCTGAATAGTGCTGGTTCCCAGTGGGGAGGACAACATGTTGAGAGGGGAAAATCAGCCCCTGCAGGGGCCATGATCAAAGTTACTAGAGGTATTTTCAGGTACATTGCCTGTATATTCCAATACGTACCCTCATTCTCTAAGCATGAGCCGTTGCCACAGATAGGAAGGTCTTGCTTCCCTATGATGTGTTTTGGAGGAAAACACTGAGCAAAAATGTTCCGTATTAGGTCAGGTGCTTTTTGGATTAGACATAGAACTGGTCTTACCCAACCCCAATCTCAGATTCTCTCTTTCCATGTCTAGACTGCAGATCCTAGAAAACAAGACAGGATTCAGGGTGAGGGGAGGGGGAAGGGTGGCAGCAGTGAATTGCCTCCTGGCAAATGTACTTTCAAATAAACAAAGAACCTTGGAGGTAGAAGAGAAAGAGAGAAACCTGGAAACCACGCAGACTCAGGACCATGGTTTCTTATGTGGTCAGGGCCAGGAGAAGACACCAGTGCAGGCTGGCCACGCTGACCCCAGAAAACAGCCTGCTGCCCCTGGGAAGCAAGCCAGGAACTCCATGCACCACCCATGGTCCAGCTGGAGAACTGAGAAGGGGAGCAAAAGGATATGCTAGAATATGAGTTGGCACATCTTTCATTGTTGACAATGAATGTAGAGAAAAAGCATCATCATGGGGCCTATTGCAAAACACTATGAAAAGGGGAGTAATAATACCATCTGAAGGCTTAGAGAAACAGCAGGTCCTCGAAAATTATTTACTTTAGAAACTACAAACTCATCTGGACAACCACTTGTTGTTCTAAACTGTTTGTAAAACCCTATGACCTTGATGAAATATGAGTACTAATCCATGTGGGGAAAAGGAATTGAGATGAAAAGGAAAGTGTGTGAGAAAAGAAGATATTAACATGAAACAAAATGGCAAGTGCAGAATGAAAATACTTATTAAAGTGAGTCAAAAGCAGAACTGATACTGCAGAAAACTGAATCCATCTGTGGCAGTTTGATATTATTGATGAATTCCAAAAAGAAATACTGATTATGTTTGTAAATTGGTCTGTTCCTCTGGGCGTGACACCCTTTGATTGTATTAAATTCAGAAGTTTCACTTTTACTTTATTAAGTTAATATTAGGGCTTTGATTCGGCCACATCAGTAGGACTTTGAGTCCCCACCCCCTTGATGGGCAGATAATCACACAGAAAACGACACGGCAGAGGAAAGTGCTGAGGTTTTTTTTGTTTTGTTTTGTTTATTTATTTATTTTTAATAATTGTATTTTTTATTTTTTAAAAGATACTTAGATTACATAAATATTACACAAAAAATGTAGGGATTCCCAGATGCGCCACCTCCCACTCCTCCCACAACCTCCCACATAAACATCCTTCATTAGTGTGGCACATCACCTGCAATAGATATACACATCTTGGGGCTTTGCCACTGAGCATGGACCATAGTTCACATTGCAGAACTCTGTGTGAGAGAGTGTGGTCCACAATGTGACCATACATTGCTGAGTTTTGACGTGCTTTTGCCTGATAGTTTACAGCTGGCCTTGTGGAGAGAGCAAAGCAGCTGAGCCATGAAAGAGATGAGCCCTGGGAAGAGAGATGAGCCTTATGCTAGCCTACAGCTGAGACCAGAAGAAGCTGGGACCACGGAGCTTTAGGAAGAAGAGGGAGGCTAAACCCTCACAGAGACAGCAGCCATCTTGCTTCACATGTGGCAACAGACTTTGGTGAGGGAAGTAACTTACTGTTTATGGCCTTGTGACTGTAAGCTTCTACCCCAGATAAATACCCTTTATAAAAGCCAATGGATTTCTGGTCCTGTGCATCAGCACCTCTTTGGCTGACTAATACACCATCCACAGAGGGAGGAACTGAAGTGCTGTCAGAAGTAGAGGGAAATGTGTAGGCAGAAAAACATGGAAGTCAATGTTGTCAGTTTCAGAGGGCAGAACACAGAGCTCAGATTTGAGTTAATAGTTTTCATGAAGCAGAAACTATAGAATTTAGAAGAGAAGCAACAATCATAGAAATAATCAAAGAACAGAAGGAATATATAGCTGGACAAGGCTCATTGAATTCCTGGCAAAACCAAGAAAAGATGACCACATAACCTGCCAAAAATTATCATATTATATGATTTTAAAATCCATGAACTACCAAAATGAGGTATCACATCATGCCTACAAGGATGGCTATTATTATTTTTTAATGGAAAACAAGTGTTGGAGAAGATGTAAAGAAATTGGAACTCTAGTGCATTGTTGGTGGAAATGTAAAATGGTAGTTGTGGTGGAAACCAATAAGGTAGTTCCTCAAAACTTTAAATTTAGAATTACTATATGAATGGCAATTCTACTTCTAGGTATATGCCCAAATAGAGTGAAAACAGGTTTGCAAACAGATACTTGTATGCCAGTGTTTATAGCAGGATTATTAACAATAGCCAAAAGCTGCAAACAACCCAAGAATACATGAACAAATGAATGGATAAACAAAATATGTACGAACACACAATGAGATACTGTTTGGCCATAAGGAAGAATGACGTTCTGAGGCATATTGCAACAGGGAAGACCCTTGAACACATTATGCTTAGTGAAATAAGCAAGAATATAAGTACAAGTATTGTGTGATATCACTTACAAGAGATGACTAGAAATAGCAAATCTGCAGAGATGGAAAGTAGATTAGAAGTTATTGGGAGGGGTGAGAAAGAGGAGCATCTGTTTGATGGGGAAAGAAAACGCATAAACTTCTAGATAGAAAGTGTACATTATCCAATGTATCAGTCTGGATTTTGGTCTGTAAAATAGAATCACTACAAAAAATTAAAGGAATAAAGGGTGTCCTATAAGAATTTGGGCTTATACAATAGTTGGGAAGTTGGGGCATGATGAGCCGTGATGGGAAGTACCAGCAACACTGGCACTGGAATGAGTTGAAAAGTGAGAGCCCCAGCTGGCTGATGTGGCCCCAAGAATAACAGCCTCTCCTGTCTGTCTTCCACATCACACGTGGATTTCTCTCTTGGGCAAAGCCTTAACCAGGGAGAGGAAGTCTGAAGATGCCATCTCTGGCTTCTGTCTCACAATTCCATTCCCTGGGTGCAAAATGGAGGACACAGCTCAGGCGTGCAGTTACCAAAACAAACAAACAAGAAAACACCTGTTCACCTATACAAACATAACCAAGCAAAATCAAACTGTCTTCTCCACTACAACAGATGACAACTGGGCAACTAAACTTCAGAGGGAAAAGTTTGGGATCTGAGTGTTTTACCACCAGTAAAATTTACCACCTTACCCATGTGTAATCTAAAATATTCTCAAGCCAATCAAAGGATCAGTCAAATTCAGAACTCAAAACCATTTGGATCTTAAACTTAAGCAACTAGTTAAATATCTTAATCAATGGATTCTGCACTCTTAAGGAAAATTGGGGCCCTGAATTTGTCCCCTCCGTTTATGGCTCCTATATTTTATCTTTGCCAGTACCAGAGAACATGCTTCTCAAGTCAAATCCTTTTTTTTCTACATTTCAGATATAATGTTCACTATATTTCTTAACAAATTAAAACTGTCAGTGCTGTTCTGTGTCAGCCCTTGTCGTCCTCACGTCAACTACTATCTTGAATGGGTTTACATTCTTCTGCTGGTTTTGCTTTAAGAATCGTACACATTATGCTATCAAATATTTTCAAATGCTCTTAGGAGACAAAATACAAAATGAAAATGTTAATGGAAGTCTCTGAATAGTAGAGCTGTGAATACCTTGTCTGTATATTTTCCAAATTTTCATAATGAGCATATATTCATTTCATGAAATGAAACATGCATCTAAAAGGTCCAGGGGTCCCGTTAGCTCCAGAGTGCAATCCTCCTTTCCCAGGAACTGCACGCGAGCCATCTCTCCAGCCCTGCCCTCCCTTCTCCTCCCAACACACCTGGTTCCAGGATACTTAGCTTCCAGCAGCCTGAACAAATACCTTATGCCTCTTGGACCTAGAATAAACTCTGTCTTTCCTACTTAGCTAACTCTTTCTTGTTAAGCTTCCATTCAAGTTTCATTTTCTCCAGGAAATTTTTCCTAAATTCCCTAAGTCTGGGATTCCTCTATCCTCCAATATTCTACCAAGCATATACCTCTATTACAGTGTTTACTTTGGTGTATTTGTTGGTTTCACTGCTGATGCCCTCCGGATGCCAAGGTTTTGAAAGCAGTGTCTTTCAATGAGTCTGCATCTCTTTGTCTTTATGTTAATCACACCTACCTGATCACTGAAACATGGTTATCCTTAAAAGTGTTTGATAGATGAATGAGCTAAGAGCATTATAATTCAGTGAAACCTCTATTAAAGTCATCCACAAACGCAGAGTTTTTTTTCCCCTTCATTCATTCCTTTATTTTTAAAAAATGTACCGAGCGTCTTCTATGTGCGAAGAAATGAGCTGGGAGGAAAGACGTTTCCTTTGCCTCAAGCGTTTAACAGGAGAGATCAGCTATCAACAGGCAAGTGCCGCACGCTGCGGCGAGTTTGCAGAGATATGGCCACACGGGGCCGCTGAATCACCCGGGAGGCTACCTCCCCCGTACTGGGGGCAGGGGTTGAAGCAGAATGAGCACCTGATAATGATTTGGAAAAGCCTACCATTTCACGCACCATCCATTGAAACAGACAAGAGAGATTCCAGCTTGGATTGTTTCCTTTTTCCCCCAGTCTCTTTTAAAAGTGTTTCCCTTTGTTTCTATGTCTTTAAGGAGCTGCTCTGAGGCTCTGGATAAATAAATACCCCAAGGAGGCCAGTGGAGGACATGCCTCCAGCACACGGAGGAGCTGAAGGCCTGGGCTTTCACCGAGCTCGGTGTCCTGGGGGCCTGTGATCTCACCCACATTGCCCTCCATTTCCACAACTGCAGAAAAAGCCCTGCGCTCCTCTTCACGTCTCTCATCCGACCAATGGCCTTGTCCAGCCCGGCCTGTGCATTCTGGTGGCGGTACCTGCTGGAGCAGGACCCCGAGACAGGGAGGCTGCTGGGTAAGAGCCCACGCCCTGAAGGAGCTCCTGTGCTGCTGAAAGAAATGGGTCACCAGAGGGGATAGATGTGCTTTAATGTTACATGGTAAACACTAGAACACTTACAAAAAGCACCAACTCCACAAGCTCTGCATGGATGTTTCTGAGCCGCTGGTTTTAGCTGTTGCCCTACTGCTTTCCTTGGTGGCGCCTGCTGTATTTTTAGCTCTGCTTTGATGATGCCGCCAGAGACAGCTGTTGCCAGATCCAGGCAGGCATGTGGTGCATACATTTATCATTTGCTCACGGCGGAGTCCTGCTTTCCAGCGGTTCTCTGCATTCTCTTGTTGGTTATCCCAGTGTTGGAAAAACAAATCTGCAAGCCAGGTTCCTAACTTAACCTCATTCATCCATTATTCAATGATAACGTTCCTTACGGAGCCGCAATAATTAAAAGCGAGCTCCACAAGAAGCCTGTTCCTGCAAGTGTCATTTGTCACAACAATCTGTTGTTCTTTTCTTTCTGTCATTTTTAAAACTTTGGTTACCATGGTAACCCATAACAGCTTTTATATATAGCATCACTTATATTCACTTGGTTTGTTTTATTTCTTTCTTTCTTTTTTTTTTTTAACCATCAGGAAGACAAGCTGTTTTT